>VHZZ01013700.1:16670-34246 GCA_009801015.1 Silene noctiflora | reverse complement strand
AACAATTAACAGCAACAGAAAAAGGCAGCACTGAAGCTCTCGGAGACTAAGTACCCTCTCATCACTGAGCTTATAGAGAATTCCACTTTATGCCTCCTTAACCAATAAAAAATTGGGGTGGCATAAAGTTGTGATTACATGAATGTTAAAACTTAGATTAGGGTGGCATTAAATGGTAAGTATTTAGCCTCCATGACTAACCTAGCTTTGTGTTTACATGTGATCTCCATTTCAATATTGGGGTTAGACACAATTAGCAACAAGTACCCTCAAAAAAGTCATCACTGGGTGACACAAAAAAAACATTGAGAATACCATCAGACGGAAATTGGAATACAAGGAGACAGAAATTGAGAACATTATATGAAATGAACCATCTGTCAGGATCGGAGGGAGTATAATTTCATAATTTAGAGCATGCAGACAGACATAGGAATACAGGAAGACAGAAATGGAGGACATGGTATGGAATGAAATCACATAAAATGGAGTACAAGCTGATAGACATTGAACTATACATGGAATCAAACAAAACTAATCATACCATCAATTTTGAACAGAATTAAAAAAAACATATGAGAATCAAACAGAACTAATCATACCATCAAATAGAAAATGGAAGAAAAGCAGACAGATATTGAGCTCTAGATAAAGTTAACAAGAAATTTAGAGCATTCTACAATTAACCATCAAAAATTAACCATCAGAAATTAACGACATATGGAGTACTATCAGACGGAAATTTAGAGCAGTCTACAATTAACAGTCAAAAATTAACAGTCTATAATTAACAGGAGGTAATTAACAGTCAGAAATTAACAGTATATAATTAACAGGAGGTAATTAACTGTCTACAATTAACAGTAACAAATTAAAAGTCAGTAATTAACAGTCAGTAAAAAAAAAACAATCACTTTTCAATTAACCGTCAGTAAATTAACAGTAAGAAATTAACAGTCAATAATTTACAGTGAGTAAAAAAACAAACAATCAGAGAAATTAACAGTCTATAATTAAGAGTAAGAAATTAATAGTCACTAAATCACAGTCAGTAAAAAAAACAAAAAACAATCACATAAATGAACAGTCAGTAAATTTATGCAGAAAAAATAAACAAAATCAGGGGTTTGCAAGATTAGACCTTCCTTTTCAAGACGTTCCTTTTCTAGACGGAGATTGCGTTTTGCAAGAAATCTCTGCCCATACATTCTGAATCTCTTTGAACTAGGAGACTCTTCATCTTAAATTTCATCTTTACGAACAAGACAACCATTTAAACCATCTTCTTCATCACATACAAACCCTTCTTTACCGCATGCAACAGGTTCATCGACACATGAATCTGGGACAAAGCTTTGTGGCTCAAGATAAAGTGCAGTAATGTCCTCAGTATCGACATCATTATTTGATGAATCTTCAGATTCATTTGAGTCGGACAAGCTTTCAAACCTAGGGGTGTTGGGAACAACAATTCCCTGAGATTTCCGTCAACCATCTCACCCAAATCGTTTGGATATAAACAATCTGGGCTAATATCGTCGCTAACAGAGCAGTACTCACAGCAGTACGGGCCCAGATTGAATCGATGAACTGTGCAATTTAAGCACCCAGAAGAACAACCGGATCCATGATCATCCATCGCGATTGATGATTGGGAAAAGATGTTATGGTAAAGAAGTGTTTTGATTTTATGGAAGAAGATGAAGATTGAGAGAGAAGAGAGAGAGTCATAGAATAGGACGGTAAGTGAGATTAGGGTTATTTAATTCAATAAGGAAGATGAAGATTGAGAAGGAAGAGAGAGAGGTAGAGAAAATTCTAGAAAGGGGACGGTTGGGATGATTAGGTTTTTGGAGGGAAGGGTTAATAATAGGGTGGGTAGTAAATGTGGGTAGTTTAGGGTATTAATTGGGTATTAGGTGGGTTTAGGGGGATTAATTGGGTGGGTAGTGGGTGGGCCTATCAATGGCAATTAGGTAAATATGATTTGTTAGTAAGGATAGTTTGGTCATTTTCTTTGCCATTTATATTATGTTACCATTTGTATGGATCGTCCGTTTATAATAATTGTTACCATCTGTCTGGATCGGAGGGAGTACAAAATAGTGTTTTTTCTTTTTTTTAAACACTACTTTAGGCCTGTTCTAAATTAAACTAAATTAATGGAGACGAGTTATACTTATTGCGAGATTGATCAAGAACGAATCCAAATCGAAGACGGTAATTTGTTTTCTTTAGTTTTCTTTTTGAGAGAATAAGAGTAGTTACTTGATTATAGTTAGAAATAACGAGAATTAGGGCTTAATCAAGAATAAGTCACGAACTATGACAATATTAAAGATATGTTTTTTCCTATACGATGTAAGCGTGAGTTATACACGAAATCAAGTTTCGGCTTAGTTTTTTCAATATTTCGTGCATAAAGGTAAGGAACCTAAAATGCTAGCTAAAGTAAAGAAATATACATGGCAAATGGCAAGTAAGGGCGAAATTCTTCAATATTAAGAAGACAAACTAAACCATTCGACATATAGACAAAAAAAAAAAAAAAAAAAAAAAAAAGGCCAAGCTTCGACTCAACCCAAAAGGCCAATGGCCTAGCGGCGCCAAAGTCATTAAACAAATTCCCTTTAATTCCTTTTAGTTCCTCTCGCAAAGCCATGACTTCCAACACTACTTGTCCGGCAGGTTGTACACTCGACACTTTTGCACAACAATTTCGACTCGCCTCTTAGTCATGGTGCTAACTCAGATATCCATGACCGTCTCACTTCTTGTTCTCAACCCCGCTTTAAGTATTCAATACCATTATAAATATAATAAAATATTAACACACCAAGTCCATGGTAATGTGAGGCGATTAATACATAGCATATACTCTCTGTCTCACTTGCATATACATTCATTTTATACTCGTTTTATTTAGTTTAAGTTAGCCTAGCTATTTACGGGTATTACAATTACACCAGCTTTAAACCTAGTTTAAGTATACATAAAACGAATAAACAATTATGCATGTCATCTGTTATATCAATGCTTAGGCCCTGTTCTTTTGGACTGAAATTGTCTGAACTGAACTGAACTGAACTGAACTGAACTTAATGGAGCTGAACTGAACTGAACTGAACTTATAAGAACTGAAATTAAGTTCAAAAGAACAGGGCCTTATTCACACAACCATTTACGAAGGGATCTCTAAATCTAGCAAAGTTCTGAGAATAAATTGATATTATCTAACCTTTGTGTCTTTTACCTAGCGACGGGCGACCAAATATCCTTTCATCATTATAAGAATTCAAATTTAAAATCTATTAAATCAAATATTAAACCAAATGTTTGATGACTTGTAAAAAAGGATCTAGGGGCAAATCTAACAATTTTAATTACAAGCTCATTTACCTTATTAATTGGAATAATATTCTCCAAAATATTTGTATATACTTAGAATGTACGGAAAATAAGTAAAAATGCCACTTTCTCAGGGGTCAAACAAAATTATTGCACTAATCTGATTATTGTACTTGCAGATCTCAACTCTACATTTTCTTAACCTCACATTTTAATACTCTTAACCACATTTTTCTACTCAACATCACTAAATCTTAGGCTCACAAAACATGGACTTACACACGTACCCTAAAAACATGCAAAATAAACTAACAAATGATAAACATAGTCTGTAAATTTTAATGTGTATATGTAAGATTTACCCTTTCGAAAATTTTATGTTGTACCCCTCAACTTTAGCACTTTGTATATGATACCCAATATTTTAAGTTTGTGTATATAATACCTTTCCTGTTTGATTTTCATGCATAACATGTTTTTTTGTCGCTATAAAAAATTTCAATTGAACATAACTCGTAGACCGAATATCACAATCAACTAATTTTTTTCAAAAATGATTATCTTATCAGAATCTACGATTTGAGGAAAAATATTTGACTAACGTCTTTTAGGGTTTTGTTTTTTTACGAAAATCTCAAATCAACCATAATTTGGATCCTAAATTTTCCGAATGACCATTTTTGTTTCATCAACTTATAGATCTTGAAGAGATAAACAATTTGAAAAAAAAAAGTCCATTCCTACACGTGTTCCACGATTTACGATCAATTGAAGATGTTAAGAACGATAAAAAGGGCATATTATGCAGTTATGCTTGAAAATCAAACCTTAAAGGTACCATGTGTACAAAAATAAAAAGTTGGGTACCACATGCAAAATTGTAAAACTCAAGAGTAGCACGTTCAATTTTCCGTATGGTTTAATAAAAATAAAATTAAAAAAGTATTGTTAGTTATATTATACAAAAAGTAATGTTAGTTATATTATACAATATAATAATAATAATAAGAAGAAGAAGAACACAGCAAGTAAAGCAAAGCCAAGCAAAAAAGCGTGATTTTGCAGCTAATTATAGTTATGTTGAGTAAATCAAATTAAAGCCATGCAAAGTAATCATCATATATTCACCTAATTTTAGGTAAAAGATCAGTTTAGAAATCAGAATAATAATGTTTTAAGTGTTCTACATTACATTTACATGTGGATTGTTTCTCCTTCATGCATTCTTCCAACAAACAATATATGTCTTTGCTGATTCAAACTCTTTCAGTTTCTGATCCCTACATCTTCTTCACTCATAACATAACACTCTTTGTTTTTCTTAGGTTTCTTGGGAGATCTTCCGTCTTAAATAAGAATTTGTATATTACATATACGACTATTTCTTACCTACATCTTCACTCATAGCATAACTCTCATTTTTTTTATGACGTTTCTGTACTTGGGTATGTTTCGTTTGATTTTTATCATCTAAATGTGAGGTTTTGTGAAGTGGGTATGTTACTAAATTGTTTTTTTTCCTTTTTTGTATTTAATAGTGAATTTTACGTCTGTGTTTAATAGAATTTCAGTCACTGATTGATATTGGCAGTTGGAGTTACCAATACTCCCTCTATTCATTTCATTTACTATTAAAATAGTCGTCACATATATTTCACAAATGTACGTATGTAAATGAAATGAATGGAGGTCAGAACTCTGTACAATTGAAGGGTTGGGTTTTGGGGCGTTCATGATACAGTATATGGTTATTTCTGTTGCTGTCGTAATGTTGTTTGATTAACGCGGGGATGCGGTCTACCATGGTTTTCAGTAGGTTCTCACAACAGAACCCCTAGAACTTGTCGTCCCTAATACTTTCATTTCGTTATTTTTAGTTTTTCCGTCCAAAAGAACAAGTATTTCATTATGGCATATTGATCAATATTGTTCATACATTTCAGTGAGGGAAGGCGCGAGTTCAATCATCTGCATAAGCAGGGTATTTTACAGCTATTTGAAATTTAACTTGTGCATAGGGCCCCAAATATTGACACATTCCTAGACACGCAATTGTGGCAATTGATACGGCTGCTGCTGTTGTTTTAAGGAGTGAGAACTATTAGGGTTATTGCTAGCATGGTGGAAGTGACTGGGCCTGTTTTTAGTGAATTGGATGAAGAATATTGGTTTTCAAACTGGGGATCAAGTTTTAGATAAGGAGATAGTGTACGAGAGAGCAATGAGTAGAGGAAAAACCGAGGGAAAGACGCCAGGACCATTGTTTCCTAGGCTACATGTTAATGATACAGATAAAGGAGGACCAAAACCGCCTCCTAGAAACAAAATGGCTCTCTATGAACAACTTTCTGTTTCTTCGCAAAGGGTTAAGGATGCACCAACCTCTATGTTGCCACTTTCTCCCATCTATGGTGGCAAACTGGCAAATACGAATTCTTCAAGCCAAGTCAGTCTCTTTCTGTTTGCCTTCATTTTTTATTTTTGAGCCTTGTAACTTGTTTCTTGCCGTGTCTGATAATGTTTGTAAACAAGCCGTGCTTCACTTTGCGTATGAAATTCAAAGATTTTCAAACAAGACAATCTCACAAAATATTTGTCATGAGGCCACTGCATCTTCCCACTATTTAATGATTTCTACATTTTACTGAACTTTTATTAATCACACTTCCTGCACATTCTGTTTGTGAGAGTCTCGCTTAAGAGACCAACTGCGCAATCCAGTGTTCTTTGTGTTTATAGCTTATGAACACTCCTGTGAATTTCAATGACATAAAAGGTCATCGAATTTATTTTTTTGCTCGGTGACAAAGAAACCTGATATAATGAAGTAAAATGTTGCCTTTTTTTTCCGAGTGTAGAAATCTATGAGTTGTTTAACTGTAAATATGCTTGCGTTCTTTCATTGTTGGCTGATATAGCAAAATGATACTATGTTATAGGGACATGGCTTAGAAAAGTCTAGATGTCATTTAAATGTAAGGCAAGGATCATTCTCTGCCGATGGAGTTTTACATGAAAGTAATGGGATTTCGATTAAAAGATTGACGACCACCACCACCACCACACATACTGTCGAATTGAACACTACAGAAACAGTGTTTTCCTCCGGAATGTCTACTTCATTTCAGCTATGCGAGGCTGCACAACTGAAATGGCCTTCTTTATTGAAAAACGAGCAGTCCAAATTAGTCAAGGAGAGAAATCTGGATGCAACTTCATTGCGATTACAATCTGAACAAGAATCAGAGGGGAATTTGGAAGATTGGAAAGAAGGAGAGCTGAAGTTGTATGAACCAGGTCTAGCTAATCAAGGGAAAAGTGAAAATGCGACTACCATTTTGAAATCTATAGAGGATATATCACCAGTCATATCTTTAAAGCTAATTACTGAGGAGGAACATTCTGAAAGGTTAAGCCAGGTGCCAACATCTTCAAATACTAAACATTCTAAACTGCTTGTGACCGATAATGCTAAACAACCGAACATCTCTGCTGTTAACAATGGCGGTGTACTAAGAATAGATCTTTGCCATGATACTCCACTTAATGAAATTCCGAACGACCTTCAACATGGAGATGGGAACGAAATGAGACCCTCATCAGATAACGTAGTGAACAGAAATGAAGATCGTACATCAAATGGTTTGACCGGGTGTAGTGTGGCTCGTGCCTTTATATCCCCTGATGATGTTGTAGAGATGATTGGGCACAAGCATTTTTGGAATGTTAGACGAGCGATTATCAAGTAAGTACCTTTTATAGCCACATATGTTCTATCAACACAATGTTTCGGACCCATCACTCAATGACTTTACCCGCTAAGGTATTTGACCCACATATGTACTTGTGCTTATGATTTCTTTCTGTCTTGAAAATATTTGTTGTGCCTAAGTGTGTTATTTTCTTTGTAGTCAGCAAAGAGTTTTCTCAATGCAAGTCTTTGAGTTGCATAGAATTATTAAGGTAAGCTAACCTAACCTATTCAATCTATATATTGTTAAATCATTTCTTGCGATTCCAATCTCAGTAGTCAGTACACTGCTCCGGACTCAATATACCATATGCATCATGATGAGCAAGTACCGATACTCCATACGACCATACATCAGCATTACAGCATGACATATTTATCACAACGAGCCAATATATATTCATCGGAATAAAAACATTGTTTTTTTCGTCTACTAGTTTGATAGATATGGTAACTCATTTCGATGAATATGTTCTCATTTTAATGAACATGTGCCACGGGTATGAGGTTTTATACTCCCAAGATCGAGATATGCAGTATAATTTACGATTAATATCAAAAAGTGCTTTTTAATCTACTAATGTGAATCCTCTTGCAACATCACTACAGCTCCAAAGAATCATTGCTGGTTCAAGACACTTACTGATGGACGAGAGCCTATTTTTACGGGATGCAATCTGCAAACCGTCTTCAATGAAGGAAGCAACAAACAATTTGGGTACAGAGCACTCATCATTACTTGTAAAATTGAGAGACTTTCCTCCAAAGATCAAGCTTGCTTCTGACAATCCATTCCAAAAGCAGCCTCATACTGGAATTCCAACAATCGTGCCTAAATTTGGAAAATCGAGTTTTGTTTCCTCAACTGGATCCAATTTTGATGGGTCTAATCTGGATCTTAAAATTATGGACCCTATGGATAATAAGTTACCGATATGGGGTCTGCCACAACAAGTAGGAAACCAGTGGTTGGTTCCGGTAATGTCTCCGTCTGAAGGACTCATCTACAAGCCATACAAAGAACCCCCTTGCCCTCAACCTGGAGGGTATGTTCCTACATTCTACGGCACCTTTGCAGAGTCTCTGAGCTCGCCGTGTGGGTATAATTTTCCTCTAGGTAAATCAGTTGGACCCACATACTTCACCCCGTATGGAATGCCAGCTATGACTCAGCCGGTATCCACATCAGCCGTGAACAATAGTGTTATCTCCAAGAATAGGAATTCTGACGATGCACTCCCACTGTTTCCTACTGTCCCGTCAGGTTGTGGGTCTGTGCAACCTATCGAGACGAGTCAGAGCAATGCACAGAAGAGTCAGGTGATCAAGGTTGTACCTCGCAATCCTAGGTTTGCTAGTGAATCAGCTGCACGTATAGTAGAGTTGATACAGGAAGAAAGAAAACATTTGTGTAATTAGATACAATGGATATATCATCAATTTTGTTAATAAATTATAGAAGAATAGTATAGGTGAGGCCGGGAGGGAGGGAATTATGGTGGAATTTTTGTATACCGGAGCTTAAACTTACAAGTGTTTTGGGATAGCGAATTAAAGATCAATATTTACCATTTACCAGGTTAGTGGTGAAATGAGATACAATTATATCCCTAAAGGAGATACAAGCTGGAGCTGGCGCAAAATTTGCCAGGTTAGAGATGAAATGAGACACGATATGTTAATGGTAGATGGATGAAGTGGCCTGAAGATTATACAACTGCTGCGGGAATAACTGATCAGTACCTAAGCATAGGATCATTAATTGGCAAGTTCATGACAGCCTTGAATACGAGAAGCAAGCTGGAAAGGATCGGATAAGTGTTTCTGATACAAAGTTTTGCTGCATCTGTGAAGATGTATGCAGATGAGACTATTACTCATCTTTTCTTAAAGTGCCAGTTCAGAAGACTTCTGATCACTGGAATTGAAAACTGGTTGCATACGAGAATTGGCAGTCGGGATGTCGTAAACTGTTAGGAGGACAGGAACAAAACAAGAATGCAGAGAAGAATCGCTAGAGCTGTGATGAATGTAAGTGTATATCACCTTTGGACACAAAGGAACAAAGGAAGGATAAATGGCCAGCCTGATAGTTAAACCTGAACGGGTAGTGCAACAAATAAAAATGGAAATGACAATGAGGTATACTAAAGTAATGCACCAGCCTCTGTCAAACAAGGATGAACTTTTGGTTGAAGGGAGTGAAGAATAGAGACCTAAAGGGTACTGAAAAAACTTGGTCAGAGTTTACTACAAAATTGAGTGCATTCATTATGAAAACATGTATCAAATGGAAGAGTCGCTTTGATTCACGAACAATAATGAAAGGTTACGAAAAACACAAAGGGTACTGAATAAACTGTCTCTCAATAACTTTGTGACTCGTGAGACACTATTTCCCATACATCTTCAAGTATAAAATAGACCTTGCAAACGGGTTAACCATGTCGGATTCGAGTCGGATCATTTCGGGTTTACAATAATTCGGCCCATTCGTGTTCCTCCGGGTCATTTTGGTTTCAAATTATTTTCAAATGTGTTGTTATCAAGTTATTTAAGAATAGTAGTCGGTATCCGATAATAAACATTCAGGTCGCAATGGATAGACTCTGTCAATTCAGGATTCAGGTAAATTTGGGTCATATGTTCAGGTGCAAGTAGGGTACGAGTCGAATTATTCAAGAAGTAAAATGGGGGAAATTTAGCATGTGTGACGCGGAAAGCAGGCTTCTAGCAAATGCAATGCTCGATTTCTCCAACGAGTACTTCATCCTTCTCTCCGAGTCATGCATTCCTCTACGCAATTTCACCACAGTCTACCAATACATTTCGATTTCTGATCCTAGTCGCTATGGAAGGGGCCGGTACAACAAGAGCATGGGACCTGAGGTTACCCTCGAGCAATGGCGAAAAGTAGCTCAATGGTTCGAGGTTGACCGTGAACTTGCTCTTATAATTTTAGAGGACAAGACTTATTACCCGAAATTCAAACAACTTTGTACGCATTATTGTTATAAGGAGTAGCATTACTTTCCCACAATGCTCACTATCCAGACACCCCATTTGCATGCAAATCGGACCCTTACTTATACTGATTGGTCGAATGGGGGTACCACCCGGCCACATTGAAGGAATTATGGGGAATCGAATGTGTTTCTATAAACGCCGGCTGGAGCCTCTTCAGAGGTGTTCGGATACTAAAGAAATACTCCGTATGATACTTATGTCTTGACTCTGAAAGACATTAGTACACTTATGTAACTCCTTTACACACAAAAGATATCAGGTATTTAGGTTGTTTACCTATTTCCGTACTCAATATTCGGGCATGTGTAACAGAATTGTACACATAATTCTCTTATCAATAATCTTCCTCTATTTCTCCAAGAATGGCAAATTTCAATTTAGAAGAAACTCCCGATGTTTTTATTTCTCCCAGGAAGTACAATGACGAGTTTGCGTATAAAATGGAGACCATTGATGGGGAGCAAACCAGAAGAGTAATCCGTTGGATGGACCTGCGGAGTGATAAATTGATGATATATGGAAAAGAATTTAAGGATTCCATGTTAAAAAAGTTGTACGAATCTTTAATCCTCAAACCCAAAGGTAATATTTGTGTCAACTGCAATGACGCTTGCTATGTTGTCGTAGAAACCAAAGTCTATAACCCAATCCATGATGTTATCATCGACTGGTCTTCTTTTGGTGTCATAGTACCAAATTCTAGCCATGATTCCTTAAAAAACCAACTACGGAGTACAAGAGAAGGAAAAGGCTGTCGAAATTTTGATTCAACAACTTGATTTAGCAAATATTAAAGTCGAATCTATGAGAGCTAGCCTGAAAGCTTCAAACGATGAGATAGACAAGCTTAACAAAAATGCATGTGAAAAAATAGCTCTAATTGATTTCGAGCTTCAACTGTACAAAGTCGAATTGGAGTCGTGTAAGAAAGAAGAAGAGCGATTCGTGGAAGACCTTTGTAATTGTAAGGAAGAAAGAACAATCGTGGAGGTTGAATTACAAAAGGTGCACAGTCAACCTTCGGCTAACTCTGAATTGCAGCTTGCAAAACTTAGCATACATTCAACATTGGAAAACATTAGAGGGCTTGAGCTTAAGCTATCGACTATAACCAAAGTAAAACAAGAGACGGAAACGAGATTAAAAATGTCGGAGAGTGAACTGTCTTCGACATGTTCTGAAGTAAGTTATATAAGGGATCAATTCGAGTCTGTGAACAAACAGCTTAAAGACCTTGAGGAACGACTTTCGGATACTATGACCCTTTTGGAGCATAGAGATAAGAAGATAGTGAGCTTGAACCAAGAACTTGTCTCTGCTAAGGCAACTTTAAAGGATCTCCAGCATGATCTTTCTACTAGTAAGGATGAAAAAAACTTTGAAATAGAACTACAAAGGTTAAACTCAGAATTCTGCTCTGTTAATTACAAGTTAGGTTGAATTAGAATGCGTAAGAAATAGTGTAAAAGATCTTGAACATAATCTTTCTTCTCGAAACAAAGAAAATCCAGAAAGGGAAACGAATTTCAGAAAAGCACGAGATGAACTTTCTTTAGTTTATCTTCAAGTACAAGCATCAAATAATCAACTCGAGTCCTCAAAAACCGAGGCTAGTGGGCTTAAGGCTCAACTTTGTAAGGCTAATGGCGAGTTAGCTTCCTTGAAAGAACAGATTAAGGGTCTCATGGATCAGCTTTCTGACTCTAAAAAGGAAAATGAAGATTTGATCCAAAAACATCAACGGGCACAAGGCGAAATATCTCGACTTGTATCCAAGTCGATCATTAAGAGAGTTCGCAAATGGTTCCGGAGTGGATAACAGCTAAAAAGAGTTCAACCCAAAGTGACGGTCATTCATAAGCTACATTAGTTGGACAAGGTCCATTCTCAGCGTATTTAACGTTATTTTGCAGCAAAAGTTAGCTCGTAACTCGTAAGGACGGTTGGAATGGAGGACTCGGAACAAGTATATATCGGTGCAAACACGAGTTATACTAGTTGAGAAAGAGTTATAAGTTTCAAGCTGCTTTGTATTTAATGAGTAACAACAAATTAAACACATTTTTTTACCAATTTTTTTATGGAATTTATCTATATCGAGCGTTTTTATGTAATTAACTAATAATGTGTAAGAAAATTAAACACACATAAAAGCATATACTTGCCTTTATCTTGTACATTGAATATGTTCCCACCTTTCTTCGCATGTACACATTGTTTCTTTTGTTATGTCTGAAGAAGCGATTAAAGAGATTCATTAAAGAATACATACTCTCGCGTCAATGTTCTTAGAAAGGTTTAAACCTGAGAGAGACTTAAATAATAACTTCCGTGGGACACTAATAGGACGTCACTGCCTCAGAAGGTATGAAGGTAGTATTGAGTTTCAGTATCACCTTCCTACATGCACAATATAAGGCTACATGCCTACATCACCGATAAAAAGAATTTTAAAAGTTGGTAAAAATCGAACTACTTTCCAATGAAGTTATCTCATTTTCATTACACGTCGCAATATTCTTATTCTTCTATAGTTCTACGACACTATGCGCCAATGCACTGTACATCAATGCATCATTTGTTCATTACCTTTACCAAAAGGAATGAATTAACCCCATGCACAAGTGAGGAATAATTAGCCTTCAGGTAAAATCATTTGTTCATTACCTTTACCAAAAGGAATGAATTAACCCCATGCACAAGTGAGGAATAATTAGCCTTCAGGTAAAACCAACCATTCATATGGGGGTTATCGATAATTCAGACATACTCGGAAAAATGAGGCCAGCAAGCTCAAAGATGGGCGCAGAATTATCAGCTGCAATCGAAAATAAGATAATAGAGCTTGAGAGACAGATTTCTGCTACTAAGGGTGAGACCGCCTCTATTATGGCTTGCATTGAAAATTCGAGAAATGAGGCCAACAAGCTCAAAGATCAACTTTCGGATCATCAAACTGTCCTAAAAGATAAGGAAATCAAATACCACAAGGTATGTCATCAAATTCATTTCACTGAATCTGAATTCAAGTCTAACATTATCGAGTTAGAATCGACTAAAAGCGAGTTAAAAGCCCGTCAAGCACATCTTTCAACTTGTGAAGATCATAGACAAGATTTGGAACATGAATTGAGATTAGCACATGATCAATGTTCCTCAAAAAGTTATGAATTGAAATCAAAGTATTCATTGTTAGAGAATTTAAAGAAGAGGGTTGATGAACTTGAGGAACAAAGTTTGATTTGTAACAAGGAAAATGAAAATATGCAAATTAGGTATCGAGATTTGCAAGATAGACTCTCGGAATGTTTGTTACAGTTAAAATCTACCAAGAGTGAGCTCGAATCTTCAATTGAAAATGGGAAAGAACTCGAATCTACGTTTTCCAACTCTAAGGTCGAAAATCAAAATTTGATGGCAAATTTGAAAAGGGTACACGATGAATCTTCCTCCTTCAGAAAGGAGTTGGAATTTGCTAGGGATGAAGTAGAAAACTTGAAGGAAAAGATAATACATCTCGTCAATCAAATATCGAGTTGTAAACACAAGGGTCGGATGCAGAATTTCGAGGTACAGAAAGCACAAGATGAGCTCCGTGTAATAACAGAAGAGATGCAATCAAGCAAGACGATGTTGCAGCCTTACGAGAATAAAGTGAAGGAGTTAAAGCTTCAATGTAATGTTTGCAAGACAAGACTTGAACACATGGAAGCAGAAGTAGAGGAAGAATCTGAATCTCTTACATGTATTGATTTGAAGGTGATATCAACTGAGCCAGTGGCGGAGGAAGAACATCTTTGAAGATAATATCAAATGTTGTCAGCATCGCCATTCGTATCGAGAATTCTGGCAATTTTAGATTCTTAAAAGTTATGGCCAATTTAAGAATATTACCAAGTTGGTAAATCTTTATGATTCATTTGTTTACGAAATTCTAAACACAGAAAGTAACGTTCTTTCTACGCCATGTGATCCGATTCTATCATTGTAAACCACAATTTTGCGGTAGGATTGTCTCCCACACAAGAAACCTCGAATTAAACAGTTTAACTATCTCTTTCACAAAATAATCTGTAACAGCAACAAGACAAAATAGGATTAAATTCAGGAGTACCGTCGTTAATTAAGAAACATACTAGGGTCAACGAAACAGAAACTCCTAAATTCACTTGCGGCCACGGGTCTTAGATGGCTGCCTGTTCCTCTTCTTAACACCAGACTTGCTGACTTGAAGGCTTCTGTTCACAACGCTCAACCTCGCAAGGGCAGCTTGCTTCAAATCCGGCCTGTAGTGGTTGTCACCAACCTGAAACACAAGGGAATAATGGTAAAAGAAGTATTCACAGTAACGAATTATTGGAAATTGGTTGGATGATATCAATAGCAACTAGAAAAGGTAGCAACTGGTGAAACAATACAATGCCCCCTTTATCCCATTTATAAAGGCCTCAACCAACTAAAGGTCATATTTAAGATTTAATGATGAAATATTAGTAATCCCCTTCGGCTTGAACAATGTAAGTGGGCGTTTGGTTCACACTCGGCAAGGGAAATGGATTCTCTTTGTTTATTACGTGCTTGGTGAGACCATGAAAAGAAATGACCAAACCAACCATCCCCACCCTAAAACGAATGTGAATGCTCTATCCCATCTCCCTAATCATAGAAAATATTGAGGAAATAGAAGATAGAGGTGAAGGGACAAAAGATGGAACACATGAAAATGGGACAGATATCCGTACACCACTAAAACAAACCAACACCTAAAATCCCTCCCCAACCAAACCCCACCCATGCTACATTGCTACCCTCATTGCTGGCAATCTGCCCAGTGATGCCACCACTCCCTTAACCGCCACCTTCAACCCACATCATTAATATTAAAGGGGAGGAAAATGGATCCCTCCAAACCCCTCCCCCTCCACTTCCCTTCTACCCTATTTGTTATCCAAACAAGGGATTTTGTATCCCTCCTCCCCTCCCCTCCCTTCCCCTTATTTTCCCTCCAAAACCCTTCATCCAGACAAGCAATAACAGAAAAAACTTGATATTTTTTCAAAAGATGTGAAAAGGGGAAAACTATTTTGATCGGACAAAAAAAGAAATGGGGAGCATTATAAATGAGAAGACCGAGTAGTTCGATTTTGAAATATTGGAAGAACACTATGAAATGGAGGTTAGGGCTTTATTAATTTATGAGAGGTAACACAAACAGAATGATAGTCATTACCGGTCTAAATAATGCCAGAGTGTAGCTAGACTGAATGCTCACTTCAAGTAACACAACCGAAACTAGGACGCCCAAAAAAACAAAATTTAATGCCACCATTACTTTCGACAGAAGCTGAGAAACAAATAAATAAACAGTGGAATGTAAACAATGTAGAGCTGACATGAGAAAGAAATGGCATGGCACGGAACAAAGACGGAAGGAGAAGAGAACTACCTGGTTCTCAACAGCTTTAGCCATCCTGCGGAAATCTTTCTTCATGACAGACTTGTGTTGCAAGGTGGAGGGTTTGTTTTGCTTCCTGGTCTTTGTAGTAGTCAGCACAATCGAGTCTTTGCCTCCTGGTTGGACTGAGACAGTCTTGGGGTTTGCCAAACCTATCACAGAAATTAGTCGATAAATCATCACAACACAAAATTTACTCAACATCTTAATCTAGTATTCGAAAGCGGTTCTTAGAATAAATCAATAAATCATCACAACACAAAATTTACTCAACATCTTAATCTAGTACGGAGTATTAGGTATTTGAAAGCGGGTTCCTAGAATCAATTACTCATAATACAATAATATACGGAGTACTCCTTAACATCAAATGCAAAACCCAAAACATTTCAGATACAAACAATTATATAGATGAAATAAAAGTAGAGAAATGGATCAAAAAGTTTAATTCTTGGATACCCAAATCAATTAAAAAAAAAGAATAGGGAAAATGGCATATTAATTAAAGAAGAAAAAGAGGAAAATACCAGAGTATTTGTAGGAGTGGAGATTGTAAAGATTGTTGGGTTCTTTACTAAACTGGATCTTAGCAGAACCATTACCAAATTCCTTAATCAAAAAACTGTTGTTCTTCTTCACTATCTCCCACACCAATGATCCTGCTACGGTTGCCATGGAGATCGAGCTCAAGGAAGGAAGGAAGGAAGAAGATGGAGGTTGCTGCTTTCTTAGGCTTCTATATTACTCGTTACTCCAAACTATATGCTGCTCTGCCTACTTAGTTAAACCCTACTTTCATCTTTCCATCTTGGACTCTCCACAATTTATTCACTGGGCTCATTTTCGATCATTCTGCTACACTTTCTGGATTGCTATACCAACTAGTCCAACCCCCTAAGTCATTCATGTCGGGTCACTTCGGATCGAGTTATTTTCGGGTTATTACTTATTGGATAAGTTTCAGGGTTGGGCCAATTTTGGGTTATAGTCACTCCAGGTGGAGTCATTTCATTTCAGGTCGGGTCTCTCTAGGTTGCTTGTCATCAAGTCTTAGATTTTGTCTTAAATAAGTGATTTCGGGTTATTTTGAGTTTATTGGGTCATTTCGGGCACTTCGAGTCAGGTAATTTCGGACCAAGTCACTTTCGGGTCGGGTTTATCATGTGACAAGTTCAAGTCACACTTTCAGGGTTTGAATCTCGGGTCACCCTTATCTAGTCGGATCAGCTTTTGTCAGGTTTACTAACAGAGGCGGGAGTGACCTTTCACTGAGGAAAAAAATTAGAGGGATGCTACCAAACTTCTCTTTCCAACCTTCTCCCTTCACCCTTTCACAACCGACTAAATTAATATATCGGGTGGGGTCACAAGACAAGTAAATCAGGCAAAATAAACGATATTTTAATCGATTGTAAGAGGAGAAGGTAGATAATATTTCTCAAAAAACTAAGGAACTCATAATCAAAAGGAACTCAATACATAACAATTCATTTAGATTATCAATGGGAAGAGCAAGGACCGGCTCATCGAACTACCCTTCGTCAAAGCCGAAGATACCTTCTTGTTCTCGTACATCTCTCAAGCGACGGCAACATCTCACTATTCGGGTTTGGTACCTTACAAGCACCGCCACTGTCAACCATGACCCCCTTATCGTTTTGCAGATGAGGCGTCAGGAGTCATCTCTGCCACATCGTCAACAATGTTGATAATATGAGAAGTCACTAAATCATTGGCAGTTTTAAGCTAACAGAGTGAGCAGAAAAGGTTGATTGACGGCTCGACACCGTGTGAACCCTACGTTTATACAACAAAATAAACATAAACATTGCAGCGAAAAATTAGATCATAAAAACTTTAATAATAAAACCATGAAATCACTAAATCATTAATTAAACCAAAATATAAGGTTATATAGATTTTGTTTTTTACAAAATAGAATTTAAAGATGCCTTTCAAGATTTTCAAAGAACACATAGCTCTTTTATAAATATA
>VHZZ01013696.1:0-15337 GCA_009801015.1 Silene noctiflora | reverse complement strand
ATATGTTTCTTTATTGTCTAATGATATACATTGCCACGGAAAACCGAGATGGTAACACCTTTATACTCAAGGTGGCCTTGGTAAGGCACTTTGGAGTGTGGGGGTGTTACACAACCATACCAAATCAGGGGTCTTTACCTCCATTACCACCACCAAAAGAATCTCCACAAACACCTCTCACCTCCCCCAGTCGCAGCTCCGAACATCATCGTAGTAGTTAGCAAGGCAAATCGAATGTCTATGAAATTGATTGAAAATGAAATGAGGTTTAATTAATCAAGTTGGGGCTTCATCTCAAAAGATGCTGATTGTCGATTCAAGGAGGAGGAAGCAGCGAAGATTGGCGAGGAAGCTTTCAAATCTAATTAAGTGTCCTTTCTTTCACATATTAATTTAGGAAAAAACAAAGAGTAAGAAATTAGATATGCGTGCTCAGACAGCCAAGAGTTTGTCTTCGAGAAAAAAAAAATCAGAAACTGGAGTCCGCAAAATTGCCTCATCACCGCACATATTGTATTTTTCCACATAAAACAACTAAAGTAAGAGACAAAATAATGTYGGAGATTTAAAATACCATTGAAAAATAGATAACTTTACATTGATGTAGTGTTGTAGTGTATAAGACGAAGATACACAAATTGGGTTTAATGATGTTTGTGATTTGGAGAAGAAGGAATTGTTAAGCAGCTAAGATGCGAGGGGTAACCTTGCCTTTTTTAATCACTATAATTACGTTTTCTAATTGCTTTAATTATGTTTGGAGCTATGTGAAATCGTTGGCAGTACACACAGTACATAGATCTTGGTATTTTAAGCTTTAAGGTGGTTGAGGAGAGACACAACGGTGGCGTTTTTTGTGGTGCAGAGGATGATGGTGGTGGATTTGGGGAGCAACAAAGATGTTTTAATGGTGTCTGAATTTGCGGAGGAGGAGTGGTGTTTTAGAAAGGAAAGGGTAAATGGAGGATGTTTACCTGTAGATTTGGGGAAAGGGGACCACATTTACCTGTGATAATAGGTTGCAAAATAGTCGAGTCTATTAGGAGAAGATGAGGTTAATATAACGGTTTATTTTGTGATTTAATGTAGTTAGGATTATTTTGAGAAGGTCACCAAAAGCTTGGATTATTCTTGTAAAAGTTTGGTTTATAATATTCATATTCATTACAAATAAATATGAGGCTAGTCATGGTGTATTTTCAAATATTTTGTATCATATAAAAAACTTTAACTTATCTCAATTTTAGAATATAAAGTGCATACATTCACAATTAATCTATATGATGATTGATCCATATTATAACAATTTTATTTATTCCATGTAAGATAGAAGTTGGATTGAAGTTGTTATTATTATTACTATTTATTTTTTTATTTTTTTTTATTTAATTTTGAATATAAAGTGCATACATTCACAATTAATCGAGAAAAAGGAACATACATCGGATGTACTACCTCATACTTTATTTATTTTTGAGCATATATGTATTTTTTTCTGAGCGTATTACCTCAAACTTTATTTGTTTTTGAGCATATGCGTATTTTTTCTGAGCTTATGAAAGTTTATATGTTAAATTTTAATTTTTTCCTTGTCAAAACTCAAATTTAACTAAGTTTATATGTAATATTGAGTTTTATTTTAATTTTTTGAGTTAATTGTCTAAGTAAATGAACTCGGAAACTTTACAGTAAAACTCATAATTTTTAAAACAAAACTCAAAACTTTATTATAATGCTCAAAAACTATAAAATTGGTGGTAGTACATCGGATGTATAATCCAATTACTACTTTCACATAATACAATGCTCAACATGCAATATTAGATCGTCATTCCTAAGAATTAAATCTAGGATACCACAAAAAGATGGAGCAATAATGATACATAAAAATAAAAACAAAGGAGGCATATATGTAAATAAGATACTTAAATACATGATTTATACAAAGCTAATAAGAATTGTAGTTAACAAATAATTGCATGCGACATGAGACAATGACAGTAATAAGAATTTGCACCATATAAACCACTAGGATACTACGCACATTTTTTTATTTATTTAAAATCATTATATATGTAATTTAATTCCAATTTTATTATTTTATAACTTAATTAGTTGGCTAATTAATTTAATAACCAATTTGTAATAACTTATAGAAAGCAGATTGGGAGGAAGCTTTGGCGTCTTGAAATTCCAATGTGTTGCCTTCTCTTTTGTTAAGCGAGCGGGTAATATAGCCGCACATCGTACGACACATTCCGTGCTACAAGAGTTTTCAACCAGGATGTGGCCGGGCGGATATGTGTCCGGAATTGATTGCGGATATTTTGGTCTCTGATTTTGTATTAAAATTCTCATTATTGCTAAAAAAAATATAAGTTATTTAACACAAGACATCATGTTAACACGTGAGTTTAATTTACCTAGACATAATTGTCAACCTACACTCTACTACACTACTACGTACAAATTACGATATTAAGTTAATATTGTGAGGTGCATATATAAAGAACAAAGTTTACATTTGTTTCTCTTTGTTAGGCTTAAAATTGTTTTAATTTCAATATRGCACAATACCAATTTCAAGCCTATGGTTGTTGTCTTATACTCTATTTAAGGATGAATGATATTATCTGATTGACGAATATTATTGTTCTTAATTACTCAAAATTAAATATAAATAACTAAATAGATGATCACAAGAATAAATCTTAATTATAGAGAGTTTAAGTTTTACAACAACCAACAACAACAATTTCAATCCAACTTTTCTCATGTGAAAGGGTTGGATTTTTTTTTGGTAAGTCATGTTTCAATTTTATACTGATCTATATGATTTATACTTATACAAAACAGCGTATCCTTTTCAATAATAATTCATGTTTAAAGATAGTTCTATATAATTAAAAAAAGAGAAAAATTCATGTTTAAAGATAGTTCTATATAATTTAAAAAAAGTTCGTAAGAACTCTAAAGTGTATATACTAAGAAAAATTTAATAAATTATCTCACCAATATTAGAAAAAGGAAGATTAATAAGGATTTTCGTTGTCTTTCGAGACTCGAGAGTAAGCAACAACAGTTATGTAATTCACGGCAAAAATAATCGAGGAGGTTATTTAGCTACTTATATAGACGCAAATAACTTTATAGACATTTATCTTTGATTGGTTCAACAACTTTCTTATACGCACATCTGCAATTTTGAATCAAATTAGATTGTTACRGAGTAGTACGTTTGACAGACGACATATTATTGGCTAAAGATTAAACAATATGATCATAACCTATAATAAGCAAAAACAATCAATATCAAAAATAAAGGAACAGGAGAAAGAAAAAAGAGCTAAGAAAGAAATAAGATGCAAATTAAATAACATGAATTTATATTGTTTATTTTGCATGTAGAATAAAACAATCAATATCAAAAATAAAGGAACAGGAGAAAGAAATAAGAGCTAAGAAATAAATAAGATGCAAATTAAATAATATGAATTTATATTGTTTATTTTGCATTTAGAATATAACTTTTTATAAGTAAAGAATAAGTAGTTGTTTGAAATCATGTAAAACTCTGATTACTATTATTAATTAATAATAATAATGCTATTTGTTTGTTTTTTCTTTATCTATATTTCATTATTTATTAAAGTTAGAGTTTTTAATATCCTCAAAACTCAACATCCAATAAGAGCACTCGAAAAGTTCCTTTTTAAGTATATAATATTGATAATATAATAAAACAATCACAAATTCTCATTTGTGAATTGTGATGGCTGATTGTGACGTCAAATAAAACTCACATGGGAGGATAAAGACCAGTCATTTGTAATTCTCTATGCATTCTACCTTTTGTCTTATCTACTCATGTGGGTGATACTTGACCCGTCACAAGTTTGTGACGGATATATCCGCCACAAGTGAGGCCTATTGTAAAACAATAACCACAACATGTGTTTTTCCCTCCAAACCTCACTTTCACATTAAATATAGTTTTTAGAATCCATTGAAAATAGGCTTTGTAACTAAATAGCCCAATACATGAGATTTTTTTTATGTCTAACATGAGATTTACAATAAGCTTAAAACGGATATTTTCGTCTTAAATTCTAATATGTTTGATTACTATTTAAATTCAATACTAATATGTATTAAAAAGCTACCATTATTTTGTTATTAAAAGTGACCACTTTTTAAATACAATCGTTTTTACATAAAATGTTCACTATTCTTATAAATTGGTCACTTTTACCGGTCTCATCATACAATAACTTCTTAATTTGAATTCGAACCACAATCAACATTTTATGTATTTTTTTATGATTTAATAAATAGTAAATACTTTTTTTAATAAATAGTAACTCACCGTTCGCACATAAACGTGTGAAAAAATTGTTTTAAACCGAGTTGCACGTTAGTTATTTCTATTAGTAGTATGGTTAATTAAGGAATTTTCAATGTATTTGAATGTGCCGTTACTCTTTGAAAACGTATGAATTGTGAATCATGCAAAGATTAAGTTAGTTGGTTATCTCATGTTTTCAATTCATATAATTTGGAACTTTCCTTAACAGATGGTAAACGAGGCAGTCAGAGTGACTACGAATTTACTTATTGGGCTAAATCTGGGTCGAGATATTTCGATTTGTTTTTTTATTGAGCTATGTCGAATTCTCATCGCCTACATGTGATAGTTCGGTTTTTAGTAATAATGATTAAGTTATTAACATATATATTCATTCTTCTAAGTATGAATTTATGATCAATGATTTGAAGTTAAACTATTCACAATTTTTTATGAATATTTTACTCATATTTAGATATTTCATGTATATACACAAAAAACTAGTTTTGGATAAAGACAATTATATTATTGATGGAAAATTAGTGTAGGTTTTTTAGATCGTTTTTTATAGAGAATTTAACAATTAAATTGGCTGTAAAAATAAGTTTTAATAATGTGTAGTAATAAGAGGTAGAAGAGATAAAATTAGAGAAATTGACAATTGAACCGGAAGATTTTAATAAAAATGTTATTTATTATAAATAAGATTGTCAGTTTAACATAAATAACACATAATTGTTTTCTATCCATATAAAATATTTTAGTGAAGTGTATAACTATTATTGTAATTTTTGTTAAAACATACCTTAATTTAATAATGTGAGTAAAATTTATGTATAGTTTATAAGATGAGGAACACCAATTAATAACCCATTATTTATATATAATTTAGGGTCTAGAAATAAGCCAAATTATAAGTAAATATTATTTAGGCGGGAAAAAAATGAGAGAATCGTTTATTCTCTTAGTAGTAAGGGGGGATGTTAGTAAAAAGAGATTTTAATCGAGTGGGTTTGTTTGTGTCAAGTTGGGTTTCATAATATTGGTTTTCGGATTAGGATTTATCGGGTCAAGATCAACATTCGATTTTAATTGTTTACTCCGTCTTAGTTAGGTAATTGTTGTCACCAACATATCTATGTCCGGAGGGACGGTAATTCCCTCCTCACAAATTCTTGTATAATGTCTTTTTATATGTAAATACCTTACATTTTACCTAAACAGTAAATCTCTTGAGAACAATGTTGTGCGGATCGGAATTCTACCTCGAATCGTTCGGGTCCCGTGAGATCGGATCGTATGATCCTACGATTCTCGCTAGTTTAGGTATGTTTGATGAAGGGGATCTCACAAATATGAAAATTAACGATAAAGTAACATAAATAAAGTACTAAATTATATAATTATAAAAGTCACAGTAGTGTTTTTGAACAAAAGAAATGATAATTCAACGGCTAACTACTAAGGAGCAAAATGTTGAAAAAAGAGTGAAAGGGAGTCGGGGACAATTGGAGTCTTGGACAACATACTAATAATAATATCAATAATAGTCATCAAAGCTTATTTAGAGTTCATGGACGATGACTAATGATAGTAGATTGATGAATGTTAAATTGGATTGTCGTCAAAGAAATACTCAAAAGAAATAGAATTAGGAAGTTGGTTTTACATGTTCAGTTGTTGGCTTATTTTTAAATTTTTTTTTTACTTGATTTTTCTTATATTTGTGACTCATGAGTCATGACACAATGCTGGAGTTTAAGATGGTGGGTTATAGCACATTTTGGTCCTAGTTCAAATCCTCATCCTCCGATCAGACCATTGCCCTTGCATTCACGCCTCATTGACAGTAAAATTGTCCTTGGGCTATCTTTTACACCAAAGAAATGTTAACAATAAACTAAATAGATTCATACCGATACCACATTTAATTAAATCTACGACTACAATGTTTGCAATTACAATTCATAATCTTCCATCCTATTTTAAAATGGAATTTACATAAGCCGCTAAGATACATGTCCATACCAATTACTCCTGACCTGGCAGTACAAAACTTATGGAGACATATTTTCCAATTAATCAACCATCATAACAAAAATCCTCACTAATTACTTACAATTCCAGCTTAGGAGGAAAAATCACCACTCTAGTACTAACACAACTTGAGCCCGTTCACACAAATGACAGGATAAGATGCATCAGCAGGCTAGCAGGAACCCATGCCACGAATCCCGTGTGCTTCTGAAAGGAGATGGCCATTGAAGTAGCGGCCGAGTCATTGCTTGCAATTGAGGTGTTCTTACTCCTGTATGAATATTGCATGTCGGAAAATGTCAGTAAGTTGAATTACAGTCACGTCCCATCACAACTTCATTTATACACTAAACAGATGATGTTGGAAGAATGCTTACCCAGCAGTCATATAAATGCACTTGTCATAGCCTGCAAGTAAATTAGTAAATTCCTTAGAGAACAATTCTAGATCATAATGACAAATCAATTATTTAATAATGAAAACCAAGAGAGGAAAATCATTTGACTTTGGCGACGTATTAGTAATCATGGGAATTGACATGGAGCATTCAAGCCAATAACACAAACATAATAAATTGAACTAATACCATTCCTCCATTTATATATGACTCCACCAAACAAGCCGTCAAGATATATTTCACTATTTGCAGGTAACAAGAGTCATATAACTACATAACATAAGGGAAATCAATAAACTTACTTGGATCATTAGTGACTTTAAGACCGGCCCCTCCAAAACTACAAGCAACATCAGTGGCTCCATTTTGCTGGTAGTAACTGTTGAATGCATAAGAGGCATGAGAAACCAGCGTATTTGGCTCATAACAAGGTTGGCTAGGCTGTATTGCGGTACAATCTACATTCCCAGACCCACAGGCCCAATTCAAAGCATTCTTCATATCTGCTTCAGTAGCATTTGAAGAAGCAATGCACCAAGTTGGTCCTGTAGTATTTGTTGCATTACCCCCAGCAGCCATCTCAGTGACACTTTTCCCAGTAAAATCCAAATTATACACGCTTGTTCCAACAGGGTAGAACAGACCCCAATTCCTTTCAGACTCCATCCCAGGCTTTCTGTTTTCATTGAACAACGAGAAAATATAGATATCGAGCTCTTCATCCGGTTTAGCAGGTGTTCCAGTGTTGTTAATGACGTGGCGAATGAGGTTGGTGTTGTACGTTTGGGCATTATCAGGGGTGGCAGCCGTCTCTTTTGGTGAGCCTTTGGATGGCCAGCCTGTCTCGGTCACCATAACTTTGATGGTTCGGAAATTTAAAGCCATTAGGGCATAGTAGAGAGCATCGATCTGAGCATCAAACATATTTGTGTACAGCAAGCCTGTGTTGGGATCAATGACCTCGGATGATGATTGGAATAGTGCGTAGTCAAGGGAAACATTGGTGGGGGAGTCCCTATAAGCATAGTAAGGGTAAATATCAACCATGAAGGGTGATTGGTTATCGGCAAGAAATTCCAACATGGGTTTCAGAAAGTGTGCATAATGGCTACTAAAAGCCCCCGCCGAAGGTGGGAACGAACGTGACAAGATCCCGAGAGAGTGGGTGCTTGAAACCTTTATCTTCCTATGGAGGCCGGCTTTCTTCAATGCCGCAAACACGTTTTGCATTGCTGGCACAACAAGGGCTGAGACGTTACTTGGGACCTCTGTCACCTCAGCACCAACTGTTATATATGTTATCTTTGTGGTTGGGTAGTATGGAAGGATGTTGTTCTTAAGCCACGTGTCAGCATTTGATTGGAACTGAGAGAAAGCAAGCAAATCGGAGTTTGGAACCCCGATCATGAGTTCCACTCCACTATTGGCAAAAGCCTTGAGAACTTGAATGTTGGCGTCGTATATCCGGACATATTTGATGTTGTGTTGTTTTACCAGCTCTGCTGCCTTATCAGGAGTCGGGAGATCATCTCCATTTCGTCCATAGCAAATTCCAATAGTGCTCCCTAAACATAGGTCTGTCGGAAAGAGAACAATAATCAGTTAACGTGAAAATAGTAGATATGCATCCATATTCACAAGTCTTGGAAGCCATTTTAGCCCCATTCTCATTCCAAAAATGTTAGCCCCTTTCTCATTCCAAAAAAAACGACAAAAGCAGACTGATGCACTAGTTTCCTTTTAAAAAATCGAGAAACCCAAAGTCACAGTGCTGCATTCGCATAGAGGCATAGGGCATAGAACAACCATCAAAACCATTTCTAATCGAGTAAGGAATGTGTTCAACATTATTTTATATACAGCCTTGTCGTTGTCTATAGACACGAACGGAATAACAGATTAATTTGTCAAAGGGTCCCAAAACTATGAAAGAAAAAATAAAAAGAGCTCATTGAGCTGGTCTTTGCGCTCTCTTTTACAATACTTCATTCGTAATCTTCAAAACAAAATTATAAGTATGGTGCCAAGTTTCTATTTCTGTCACTATGTTTTTAATGTTTATGGATATATATACACAAACAAATCAAATGCGAACTGTCTTCCGTAGTCAAGTCAGAAATTGTGGTGTGGCTAAAACTACCAGGGGTCAAAATCCACACGCGAATGCAATATTACACAGCACAACAAACAAACAAAGATCACATGATGTGGATTCATTACTGAAGGCGATCTGTAAGATATGTAAAGTGGACCATTTATGCTCGCATATAGCTAGAATCGAATATGCAATCAAGTTTAGCTTAATGAAGTGATGTTTTTTTCACTCTGGTATTAGATTTTAAATTTCATTTAAGAAGAGCCCTGAATATCGGGAGACGAATTATAACTACACATTTACTTTGATACCCCTGCGAGAAATGTTAAGAACAATACTCGAAGTGTAAAAGTTGCGCTTTTAGCTCAATGCTAGTCATATCATAAACTTCCATATGGTCCATTTTTTAATATCTCCTTTGTTATTATTACACATTGATACCACTTAAAGGCAATGTCCCTTATTTCCACATGGTCCAGTTGATAAATTTTGGAATTGCTGATTTTTACTTATGCTATATTGACAAATTGACAAATTGGACCGGCCTAATGTATTAACACACAAAAACCTCATATAAAATGCCACCAAATGTGTGGGTTAAATTGACAATTTTAAAACTATACTATTTTGTCAATCAAGTATTGACACACTAAAATATCACATAAATGCACCCACCAACCAAAATAAATGCTGATACTAGCAACAATGAAGTTCAATAAGACATACTACTGGTTTTCAACCTAAGCAAGACGGTGAAAGTGATGCGATTTTTACACACTCATATCTGATAACAACTGCTGAAGAGAGAAGCAAGTAAAGTGGAACTGTACTCTCACGAGACGGAGTGTTGACACTACTTGACAGTTAAAATTACTTCCCGATGTGACATTCTACATTGTAAAATTTTCTCCTTTAGATTTTTTTTTTCAAAATTTTGACCCAAATAACTTAAATTACTCTGCCACCAACAATTCACTTTTCTTTCGAATCAATTTTGTGTGTAGATTTGCTCAATATTAAGTGGAGACAACGTGCATTTTCAATAATTTATGAAGGTTCAGGCCGTCCAGCCCACCAATCCCCTTGTCCATGGACACGAAATAAATGTTCGGCCTAGAGGCTCAGTGTCAGTGTCTCACCCCATTCTCCGTCGGACAAAACATGCATAAAATGAAAACCTAAAATAGCGATTGGACGGACAAAACCAGAATACCTACATAAGTACATTATTGGTGTGACACAAGAGGAAGAACATTTTACCCCCAAACCAAAAACTCAGCCCCACCATTGTTCTCCTCCCTTTGTCCAAATCATTTGTTTTCCTTTTGATTAAAATACCCTCACAAAAAGAATATAAAAGGTAAATAAATTATCAGGACGGGAAGTACAAGCTAAGTTTGCATTGATTTCCCTAATTTAATAAGGAGTACAAGAACAATACTCGTCTGTGCTTGTAATGATAAGCAAGCATGGAATAAAATGTTAAAATAAATATCAACTGTCGGTTCAACAGCACACTCGTAAACTAAACAATAAGTCTTGCTTGAAGATGGGTAACATTTAGTCACGAGCTTAAGACGGAGTAAAATGTGACCCATTTAAGATGCAAATGTAACCATTTTTAAACGAAAGTAAAGCTCACTAAACAGCAACAATAACCCAGAAAACACACATGCAATACACACAAAACAGTAACAAAATCCTAATTAGCTCAACTAATTAAGAAACAAAAACATACCCATAACATTAAAATAAACCGAGTATGTAAAAACAGGTTAAAAGAGACGATTTACCCAAAAGAGGTAGGAAACAGAAAGCAGAAAAGATGAGGTTAAATCGCCAAACCATGAATTTTTGGTTTTATTATCCAGAAAATGCAACAATTTGACTGTTGTCAAGGGTTTAAACAGTCAAGAATTAACTTAAATTTGTAAGCTTTATTATTAAAAGGTGAGGAATTTGAACTGAAATTTAACAGTAGTAACGTTAATATTGGAGACTGAGTAGTGTTTTCTCTCTAGAAATGTCTCGAGGGGATAAATGAAGGAGAGAGAAAGACAGGGTTAGTGACTGAGTGAGTGAGACAGGGCAAGGAGTAGATTCTGATGAAAGACTAAAATTTATAAAAAAATTATCGAATATTTGTTCAAGCATCTATGTCTCTTCTTAAGTAGGAATTTAGACTTATTCCATAACATATCATAATGCTAAACACATTTTATTTGGAGTTAAAAAATGCGGATCTAATAGTATTTTTTATTGCGGGAGTTCCCGTTTTAAAGGAAGGCATTTTAGCAGTTAAGTACTTCGAATCTAAAAGTTAATTGTAAAAGGTGATAATCTTGTTATTAACTCAATCCGTAGTACTTGACAAATTCCTTGGAAAATTTCGAATATTATCAAGGATGTAAAATTAGATCTTCAGTTCTTTGACGAAGTGGTAATTACACATTATTTTCGTGAAACCAACAAAATTACCGACTTTATGGCTTCTATTGGACATTTATGTCCAACTCTTTCGAGGTGGTTTGAAAGCCGGTGGCTTCAACTTACCTCTATCATTCGAAAGGATGGGATAGCTTGGTTTTACCTTAAAGGATCAATCTACTTTTATTACATTATCAAAAAAAATAGGAATTTACACCCGTTAAATTCTGACCCCACCCATTTTTATATAATTAAGATCCGAAAATTTTGATCCGACATGAATTTAAAATGAATTCATAGATAAATCAAAAGTTTTATTAAAATATTAATATTTATTTATTATATTTGAAATAATGTTAAAAAATTAATTATTATTTTTAGTTGTTTTCCTTTTTCTATATTTTCACATTTTGAGGTGCGCGATCGTGGACGGTTTTAAAAAAAAGATTTGTGTCAACTAGACCTAGCAAACAGATCACGTCATGTCGTGTTCGTATTCGTGTCAACTCTAAACGGGTCACCATTAGACCTAGAAAAATGGGTCAAACCCGAATGACTCGATCAGAAAAGGCTGACCCGAGACCCGAAAATGACCCGAACTTCCTTGACCTGAACACAACCTGGAACCCGAATTAACCCGACCCGACACAGACCCGACCTGACCTAAACATTGTGTGACTCACTGTTGACCCGACTCGAGGTGACCCAACCCGAAAAGACTCGGCTCATAATTAACCTAATCCCAAATGACTTGAAGTGACCTAAAAATATCCCGAAACGACAAGTACTAAGTCATAATAATATTATATATATCAAAATAAAGTTTCATTGGTTACAACAGTCCCTAGTAAATAGTTAAATTTGCAAAATAGATTTTCTTAATCAAAGCGGTACTAAATAAAGTGCTTTGCTTTTAACTCGAAAGCAACCCGACCCAAAATGACCTATACCCGAAAATGACCCGACCCGAAATGACCTGACAATAGGTCACTCGAAATTGACCCGAAACCCGAAAGTGACCCGACCCGACTCAACCCAATCCAATTCAAAATATGTGACAGACCCGACCCAAAATGATCCGATTGACCTGATTTGCCAGGTCTAGTCACCACTACCAAACCCTACCACGACCCAATTCATAAATGGTTCATTTGTCTCAACTATAACCCAACCCATTTAATTTTTTATAACTCAACCAGACATGTTTAACTCATTTATCTTTTAAGAGGTCATTGTTAACCCACTTAATCCGTTTAACCCAATAAACTTATTAATTAAATTAAGCTTTATAGCCCTGTTAAGCCAAAAATATGAATAAAAATACTTAATTTTATGTTGTTTGGTTGAATTATGGATTCAATCCAAATATATTATGTCGCTTTCAAATAAATGGGTTATTTGTGTCGGATTTGTGTCAAAGAGGTCAACCCTAACCCGTCCCATTTAAGTTTCGTGTCGTGTTCGTGTCAACTCAATTACTTAAATGGGTCACAACGTCTTGACCCTAACACGCAAACTTCGTGTCAGGTTCATGTCGTGTTTTCGGATTGTGTAAATGATTGTCACTTCTCATGTCAGCTGACCCCAAATCATTTTGGGATCGTTATTATTGACTTATTGTTGTTTATAATATTTAATAATAAAATAATTATTAAAGAAAATTTTATTTTTATAATTATCCAATATAATTAATGTAAACAATGAATATAATTAAATAATAATTTTAAATATGTTTTATTTTTTTTAAAAATCAGTTTTTTATTTCCAAACACAAACTTATTTAATAATATTCCCCCTCTAAACTCTATTAACCCTTTATTTCGATACGTTAATGTAGAACCGTTTGATGTCATCAAAATGAAATCTGGATCGTTCGATAGAAAATACACTCTTCATTTCTTTTTAGGAAATGGAGAGGATCTCTCCTCGTCTGTTTTACCCTAAGAACCTAGTTCTTTTAGAGTTAAAGCAAGTAAGTGACTTTCTTACATTTCAGTTTAAATCTTATAAGTTTAATTTAGAAAAGTTCACATCATATAAATTAAGTTTAGATCCTATAAGTTTAGAAAAGTTCTACTTCTATAAATATTAATTAAGATCTTATAAGTTCAATTAAGAAAAAAGTACAAACCTATAAGTTTAATTCACATTCTATAAGTTCAGCTCAAAAAATTCAGAAACCTTGAGTTAACTTATCTTAGATTATATATTTTATTAAATTGGTTAGCACGAAAGTGTTGGACAGACCCCTCGTAACTTTATGCAATTGTGTTCACCTCATCCCTTAACCATGAGGTCAGGGGTTCAATCCCTATTCATGGGAATGAACAAACTCTTAGGCCAGCCATTTACCTCTTCGTGAGAGCATCTTGCGACGAAGGGATTATACATTGTTATCGACAGTGAGCACCCTGATTTACACCTAAAAAAACTTTGTACAATTATGAAATTAGGCCCCATAACTTTCAAAGAGTAGTTTAACCCCATAACTTTCACATAAAGTGCAATTTGGCACTAATTCAAACTGTATCTAAATTCCCCCTTAAAATATCAATATCTCGTCAATTTCTCACCAAAAAAATAAGAAAAAAAATTCTTATACACTTGATATACGTATTACAAATACGCATTTTACATATACATATTTCTGGATGAGTTCATCATAGTGTCTATTGTAAATAAAATTTACGCTAAATTAATAACTTACTCAGATAAATTTACCATTACAACCTTTTTCTCTTTTATTTCGACCTTTCTTTTAGATAACAAAACTGGAATATCGTAATTTGATGAGACCTTAACAATATTTTATATCTTAACAATGTACTACCCCCGTCTCGGTGATTTGTTATCTATCCATTTTATCACAAAAACCAAGAAAATGAGAAAAATAGGAGATTAAATAATGATAAATTAAGGGATTCTCTCACATATCCATTTGTCCTATGACATGTCTACTTGCAATTGAATGATACACCTAAAATGAAAATAGCTAAAAATTGACGGAGTCAAAGTGAATATAATATATATTTTAATAATATAAAAGCTAATAAAATCAGGTAGTGGATGAATGATGGTGAAATTTCTTCAATCGACCTATCATCTGTTTTATCATCATCCATAAGTCATTTATTTAAGTTCGATTTTCATTCATCTTTTAGAATCAGGTAAATCGATTTCAATGGAGTGCGGGTAAAATTGACATCTCTGCATTGTAACACCCCTTATTACCCGGCCAAGGTAATAAGAGGATGTTACCATCTCGGTTTTACGAGCCAGTGAAATCGGAATTACGAGTAAGAAACATTTAATATAAATGACAAGTTTAGTGGATACGTACATGATAAATGAATAATAAAAGTGAACTATACATTATACAACTCATCTAACAACTACATCATCTATGTAACTCGACTCCAAGTCTCGGAACTCGTGTAATACTACGGTTTTCCCTGCCTTTGGTGACTCGACCAAGTAAGTCTGTGTCTTTTTAAGTTAGAGTCTGGGAGTGTAGTACTCGATCGAGTAACTGGGTCACTCGATCGAGTAGGGGCCACTCGATCGAGTAACYTACTTACTCGATCGAGTAAGTTGCTTAGGCGGGCCGATTAMGTTAGGTTTTGTGAATAACGCGAGTTTAATTCATTAATCAATCCGACGCCTTTTCATTATTTTCTTAACCTTAAACTTTCACAAGAAAACCTCTCAAAGATCGTTACTTCGTTCGMTCGCGTTATTTGCAAATCCCGGAGCTTGAGTCGGTGGTTTTCAGCGTTGTTTGCATCATGATGATCCTTGTCTCGTGGGTAAGATCCTAGTATCGTTTGTTGTTGTTCCATTAATTATGATTAAACCCTAATTTGGGAGATTTTGGGGTTTAGGGTAGGGATCAGTTTATGATGTGTAGTTATTGTTAATGTTGTAGGTGACGATGTGATATGCTTGTACAATTGTATGAATGGCTGCAGCCCTAGCGGAATGCGAAAAGGTAGGGTTTCTCTACTCAGTTACTGTTTAACGCATGGCATTGTGATT
>VHZZ01013688.1:4190-26112 GCA_009801015.1 Silene noctiflora | reverse complement strand
CTAGTGGGTGATATGTTAGTGAGACGGAGTTAGCGACATTTTTGGTTGGTATTCGGTAGTATTATGGAGTTAGTATCGAGAGGCTATGCTATAATTAGGACGTTATCGTAAGTCGTGTTGTGGAAGTAAGCATGGTTGGTGGAGTTAGTGTTGGGTGTTCATGTTTTGCAGGTTGGGTTTGAACTTCGGGGACGAAGTTGATTTTTAAGGAGGGAAGACTGTAATACCTCGGTTTTTAGTTTTTAAATACTCTATCTAGTAGAGGGTACTCTATCTAGAAGAGAGTACTATATCGAGTAAGTAAGAATCAGATTCTGTTTGTGTTCTGTCCGTTAGTTACTCGACCGAGTTGGGTCAACTTGGTCGAGTAAAGGTTACTCGATCGAGTATGATAGTTACTCAATCGAGTAGCTGCGTTGTTACAGGTTTTGTCCGGTTCTATTTTAATAGAAAAGAGGAGTTTTAATATATACACATCGTCAGTTCTTTAAGGCCTTTTTCATTTTTCATCTTCTTACAAAAAGAAAACTTAAACATTGTTACATTCTCTCTTCCTCTTTCCTATCAAAGCAAGTGGCAAAAGTGCGTAACTTTTAGAGCTTTTTATAGCGTTGTGATCGTCATATTGTGGGTAAGATCCTTATGTCGTTTTTATGTTAATTCTTTAATTTTATTTAAAACTTAATTTGGGAGATTTGGGGGTTTTGGGTAGAAATCGGATTATGATGAGTAGTTATTGATTATTGTTGTAGGTGACGATGTGGTACTCTTGTACATTTGTATGATTGGCTACAGTCATAGCGGAATGTGAAAAGGTAGGGTTTTCCCTACTCAGTTATTGTATACATGGTTGTAAGATGGTTGTTGGTTGATTGATACGTATCTATCGTTGATTTGGATGGTATTGGTAATTGTTGTTGTTTTAATGTATTGGATGTGTTGCCTGTGGTTCGCGAGGCGCGCCCTCGGCTGAGTGGAGTCACTTGCGGGAGTGACTTCACGCCCTTGATTCGCTCTCTGTGGGACCCACCACAGAAGGGGATGTGCACATTAAGGAACTTGGGTTTTCGCTCGGAATGGATGAGCGGGGATTTGGTGAGTACGGCTGCGGTCCCTCACTGGCGGCGTGGAATACTTGTCGCGATGGATATTCTGGCAGGGCTACACACTTTAGTGTGTAGTCAGATGTGTGGAGATGTGATAGAGATGGTGAATTGTGGCGATCCATTCGGGGATGGTGAGCAGTTATTGAGTAGGTATGAGATGGATACGCATGGGATAGCTGGGTGTGTCACCACGAGATATTTAGAAGAGTCTTCCGCAGTGTCTCAAACTTTTTGTTACTTTAATTGTTTTGTCTTTTGGAACCTTTGTATTGTTGTTAGACAGTTTTGGCTTGGTTTTGTAAACAGTTAACTTATTTATTTAAAGTACGTTTCTTTATGGTCTATTTGATATACATTGCCTCGGGTAACTGAGATGGTAACACTTCCTTGGTATGGCACCTTGGTGTATGGGGCTGTTACACACAACTTGAAGGGCAGACTCGTGTGAGTCCTGCCTGACTCGTGAGAGGCCTTAGCCAACTCGTGCGAGTCCTCCCTAACTCGCGCGAGTCCCCCTGTAGATTGCTTCCTCGTTTATCTCATGGACTTCCACGAGTCCTATTGGATCTACCACTTCCTCGGACTTCCTTAAGAGGCCTAATCGTCATTTAACCTGCTAATCAACCTTAATCTTGTAGCTACTATATATACCTCATTTGTAATAATTTGGAGACTATGCTCCTTATATTAGGTAAAGCTCCTTAGATTAGGTTAAGCCCTTAGATTAGAATAATCTCTTAGATTATGAGTAGATTCGTATTTAATCTTTCAATAAAGCACATTAACATTTCAACAATTGTTCTTTATATTTTCATCAGTTTACACTTGGATCTCTTGGGTACTTATTTGAAGAATAAGTGACAAGTCTCCATCTTTATTCAAGGATTCTCATTTATTTATGGTCATCTATACTTTCCAAGTTGGTACATCTCTTCATTCATTAATCATTTGTTATTTTCTTTACTTGTTAATCATGTTTATGTTTGTTAAGCTGGGTGACAACATTTATGATATGTTAATCATGATGTGTAATGAGTAGTTTTGTTGCTAGGGTTAGTAGGGGATTAGGGATTTACAATTGGTTAGATCTTTGCTTAATGAGTTCATATGAATGGTTGAATGTTGTGTTTTCACTTACGCACTTTTTATGTTTGATGAAATGCTTGATTGACAACCTAGCATGATTCTCTATCCTTTCAACAAGACTTGTAAGACATAAATAAACTCAAGGATTGTTAGACCATGCTTATAGGTGAATAGGGAGATTGAAGTCACTGTAGGTGTTGTAAAGCTATAAGCTAGGCTCCGGGACCTAATTTCTCTAGAGATTGTAAGACATAAATCAACTCGATCCCAACATAACTACATTCGTTTACCGCATTTATTACTATGATCACACCATGTTTCCTCTATGAACCCATGACAACCTAGTGCTTGTTATTTAATTTGTTTGCATCTTTATTTTCATTGCTTGTGTTTAACTTTCTTTCTATTTACTTGCTTTCATTAGTTTAGACCTTAAACCCAAAACCCCCAATTATTGTGACACTTGCATAAATTGAGATAGATAGACTTAGTACCCAAAACACACCATCCAATAGATCGACTCTGACTTACCACTTGCTAGTTGTTCGTTGGATTTATAAATATTGTTTGATAGGTGTGACTACTTAACCCTCCATGAAACGCAGCTTGCTTCACCCTTATATCCTCAAGTCAGTTAACGACCTCTACCACACTCTCCATCTCCTTATGCTACTTGTCGAGCAACTTGGGGTCTCTGGTGCCTTCGTAAGTGGTAGGGTTGAAGTGGGAAATAGTGGTGCTCATCTTAGAGGCATCCAAGGCTACTTCATTCCCCTTCCCCACATTCTTTAATACCTCAATGAGCGCCTAAAGTTGCTCGGTCATCCGAGCAATCTAATCTAAGCTCAACTCAGAAGCCTGGATGTAAGCGGTAGATTTTTTTTGCGACATTCATTGAGCTCCAAAAACCAGAATAAATGTAAGCATATAGCCTACAGTTCAAAATAAAATCATATCCGCAAAAGAGGTACTCGGTCGAGTATACAGAGGTACTCGGTCAATTACGGACCACTCGGTTGAGTGCATAAACTACTCGGCCGAGTCTCATAATCTAGTAGCTTATCAAAAGATCAACCAACAACCTACTCGGTCGTGTACCTAAAGTACTCGGTCGAGTCCCCTACATGCTCGGTCGAGTTGTTACATCCAGTAGCGAATCTAATCGGTCATGTATGCCCCACTCGGTCGAGCTCATACTCTGCTCGGTCGAGTGGTGACAACCACGAGCTACTTCCAACATCATAGACATCCCCACTCGGTCAAGTGCCACGATACTCGGTCGAGTACCCAGCCTCACTCAACCGAATCATGCAATTTCGACTCCCAACACATTCCCTCAAACATATAAGGCATCCTTATATATGTTTCTAAGTTATAAAGCCAACAAATAAACTACACAATCATGCATTATCCATTTTACTTCACCCCACACTTTCTCAACTAACATATATATTCTCATCCCTGCTATTCACAAGAAGTCAACATAGAATCTTTAATCATGCACATACAACAAACACGTAACGATCCCCATGACACACCTCGTATTGACCGGTTCGAGATTGTGAGGGCAATGTTGCAGTTTTAGAACGTCTCTCAAACCTTTGAGGTAGCGCAAAATAACTCCTACCCGGGTTCATTTTATTTAGACACCCTATATTCATTTTGGTTCATTAGTTTTAGGTTCCAAAATCGCCACTCTGGTACCAGTTTGTAAAACCCTCATCTACCAAAGTGCCTTACCAAGGCCTACTTTAAAAAATGGAGGTTCTACCATCTCGGTTGCCCGAGGTAGTACGCATCAAATAGACCATAAAGAAACATTATCATAAAGTAAGACGGTTTAAGTTATTACAAATGAATCTCATCAAATCCAAAAGCCAAAACCAAAATACAATCTCTGACAAACATAAGCTATAAATAAAGTGATAGCGGAAGCTAGCTAGACTCGTGGTTCGCTCATCCATCCCATACAAGGCCAACCAGTAAACTTGCTAAAAATCTGCTCACCATCCCCCAATGGATCACCGCGGGTTCACAATATAAAACAAGGGTCAGCCAACTATTCAACAATTAAAGCAATGAAACATTTACAATAATACAATCATTCGCCATTAGCCAACTCATTCCTCAATGTAATCGTTTGAACTCAGGCAGACCTGCCAGGTTACCCATCGGCACCGACACCGACACCGCCAGTGTGGACCGCAGCCTTGCCACCTCAGTCCCGCTCATTGGGGACAGTGTTTTGTGATTATGTTTTTATTGTTTATCTATTTTAATTGTGCTTTAACCTTGAGGAATTTGTTCCTTAAGTTCATATTTACCCTTTCTTGTAGTTTTCTTATTTTTAGTTGTTTCCTTGTTTTAGAAATGATGATGACACAAGACTTCGATCAAGATGAGTATGGGGAAGGTGGAGCAAATGGGTATGACTTGTATGAATGGAGAGGGTTTGTTGAGCAATAAAACGCACAACTACCCTACAAATTCTAAAATGGAAACCCAAATTACCCCACAAACTTCCCATACCAAAGCCCCCACATCCAAAATCAACAACAATTCTTTCAAAACCAAAATTTCTACAATCACCCATACAACCAATCTCCTATTTTCCTACAACAAGAAGAAAACCCAAAGCTTGACATGAAAAAGTTGGTTTACCAAATGCTTCAAGACCAAAGACAATTCTATAGCCAAATGCAAGAAGATGTACAAGTAAGGCATTTGGTCCTCAATGATACCATGGGGCATGGGAGAAAGTTGGCAACCCGAATAGCCCAATTACAAGTCGAACAAGAACTCTATAAAGAACACATTGAAGAGGATAATGATGACACCGAAGAGAGTGAAGTGTTCTCGATCTCTTGCCCATTGCCACTTACCCTCACAAAATGTCATATGGAAAAATTAGGAGGAAGGTGTAATTGAGGAAGATAGCGAGGGTGAAGAAGAGTTTGGAGGACATTATGAAACAACACTTGTGACTACCTCACCCACTAACCTTTCTCCTCCTATTTGGGATACCTATGATGATGATGAGGAAGACCTCCAAACACACTTTCCCTCTATAACCCATGTGGAATATGTGTGTGCCCTTGACACTTGTGGGGATGAAGGCAAAACTTGGAAAGAAGAGGTTGATGAATTTGAACTTGCCATATTTGGAGAATTGAGAGGCCAAGAGGAAATCTATGATGTTTGAACCTTTGACCATAGTTTGAAAGAAATTGAAGCCCTCTTCTTTGGAGATGGATTGACTTCTATGAAGGGTCATGAACAAAGCAACGAAAATGAAGTCATGAGTGACTTCGATGGGATAAATTTGACCTCTCCATCTCTCATCCTTTACCAATCCTATTGTTTTGACAATGAGGAGTTGTACCCCACAAAGGAGACTCAAGAGATACCCTTCCTCCTATCTCTTAGCAAACATATCAAGCCACTTGGGTCAAGTCATCATAAAGGCCCAAGAGGTAGTGCCAACATGGGTAGAAGAACCTTTGACAAGAATAGTTGGATGAAGAAGTGGGAGTGCTTTGTAATGAAATGGTCATGGTTCTACATTTTCTTGTTTGAATATTGTGCTCAAGCTTTTGATAGGTTGCTAAGAGCATTAAGTAACATGGACTATATCAATAAAATAGCAATTTAAAATGAGTTTGGTGGAGTCCTCCCTTAAACCACCGTTTGTAAGATACTCTATCTCATGTCTTTAATTCTTGCATGCATTTAGTGTTTTTGTGTTAACACCCCCTTGGACCGTCAAGGATGAACCTCAATTGTGAGGGTGTGCCTTATTCAGTTTGGGGAAGTTAAAGATTTTTTTCTCACCATCATTCTCATCTAGTACTTGCAACCAAACCCTCTTTTTTTTGCATTGGAAACAATGTTTTACTCAGTTTGGGGAGGTTTGATTACAAGTATTAGAAGCTAATTCAAATTAGCTATCTTCTAAATCGATTATCATCCATCATAATAGTATAATTAGCTCATATGGATTAGCTCATCTCATTTAGTATAGTATATATAGCTCATGTAGTTAGTTGCATACATTTTGCATTCATGCATGGTCACTCATGGTCGAACCTCCTCCTTTTTGTACTAGCAATAGTGTTTGGTTTGGTTTGGTTTGGGGAGTTTTGATCATAAGCAACCCGAGTCAATTCAAATTGGCTCTCCGAACAATAGAAAGCATGCATCACTTTATCTTAGATTAGTTACATCACTTGTACATGTATGACATATAGTTGCATTTATATAGAGAATGCATTCATTCATATCATCCATTGAATTTTGCATTTGTATTTCATTTTCAAATATTTAAAAACCCAAAAATACGTTCTTTACTTTTCAAATTTTTAAAAATCCAAAAACAAGTTCTTAATTTCTCAATAAAACCATATTTCAAATTACAAAAAACATGTTCTTTTCTTTTCATTTCCTACTCCTACCTTGTACATTGAGGACAATGTCCAAAATAAGTGTGGGGATGGTAATTTACATTCAAAAACTTATAAAAATTAGAAAAATTTTGAAAAAATAAAAAATATGTTCCTTAATTTAATAAAATAAAAACCATAAAAATTTGAAAATTTATAAAAACCAAAAACATGTTCTTTCCTTTAGTTGTGTAGAATTGTATATACTTGTGTGTTTTTGTTCTCTTCTCACATAGGTACGACATTACATTTAAGACATTGGCAAGAGAATATGAAGACCGCTTGGTATGATCGTTCTAATCTCTATTTCCCTTCCATTTCTTTTCATTATTCATATGAGGAGAATGGGCTTACATGTCAAGGAGGATGTTGTTCATTTTGTTGTTGCGGTTGTGTGCCTATGTGTTCTTAGGAGTTGCATTTAGTGTACTTGCCATGTATCTTATTAGTTGCATATGCATTAGACTTGTTCATATTTAATTGCATCATGGCATATAGTTTGCATTTAGGAAAATTTTGTGAAAATGCCTAATTGGGAAGCTTGACAAGTGTATATAAAGCCCTTGTAGATACTTTTTCTCTTTAAGATTTTGTTTGCTAGAATACATACAAGACATCCTAGGTTGTGTCATGCTAGTATCTTTTGTCCCATGAGCTAAGGCCTAGTCAAGGGTTTGCATGTGAGTCACCTTATCCAACCCTCTGATGTGATATGGATTCGATTAATTTATCTAGGGGACCTTGAGTGACTTGTTTGTTTAGAAACTCAAAAATACTTTCATGAATAAGTATGTAATGCTCATTTCAAAGTTTTTGTTGTGGATCAATTTCAATTGTCAAAGTGAACCTCAAATGTATTGTAATGTGAAATGTCACAAAGTGAATTGTATTTGATTGAGGAGTAACACTTTGACGTGCTTTGGAGAGGGATCCATTGAATTGGGCCCCCATATGGTTGTGAGTTCAACCACCCAAAGACAAAGTGACTATCACCCCGAAAAAGCTATTGCCTAGAGGTTAACCGGTTGCCTAATAAGCGATTGGTGAAAGCAAAGGACATTAGCAAGCGAGGGACAAACCCCATCTAAAGTTTTGAAATGTGAAAGTTGAAATGAGTTCAAGTTTTGAATGCTAGTCAAATCCACTTTTGTCTTAAGAATTGAGCATTTCATTCCCAAAAACTTTTTATTATGTCACCTTATTGAGCTTGGGACGATTCTTGGCCTTTAGACTTGTAGAGAATCCGAGACTTGACATGTTATTCTCCACTAACTTCATAGGGATCATCCTTTCATCTCATCTGATCGGCCTTGACGAAAGCATTTAGCGATTGTGGACAAAAGTAGCCTATTTTAACACCACTTGGAGGTGACTTTTTTGTATCCTCTTAGACTTAGTGGCTTGGAGAACTAGTATCTATGATGGAGTGTGTACCCTTATATTGCTTCTCATTTAGTTGATTTCCGCCACTTAGATGAGGAATGTGGCTATTCTTTTGTATATGCATCTTATTACTTGTTTGTGTGCTTAATGAATGATGCATCGCCATTTTCACAAGCCCCACATTGCTTTAAGAGAAGGCATTATACCTCATGGATGTCTTGTTATGAGTTGAAGAGGCAGAGTGAGACTCGCTAATTATCTCACATCAGCTATGTTATTAGATTAGTTTAAATAAAGGTCATAGTTTTAGTCACCTCTTTACTCGGGACGAGAAAAGGTTCGGTTTGGGAATATTTGATGTGACTCGTATTCACACACATTTAGTCCCTTAACTAGCCTCATTTCATATGCTTTTAGGTGATTATTAGGGTCGTTTCTTGTCTTTAGCTTCCTATTTGCTATTCTATGAGGTTTTGGTGCCTTTGATAGGACAAAAGCACTAACCTTGCTTAATTGGAGTATTTTGGAGCTAAATTTATCTCAAATAATGACCAAGTATCAAAGAGGAGACCAATACTAAAGGCCTTAGTCAATAAAGCAACATTTGGGATGGTTTGGATGCTAACTCTCCTCGAGTTATTGTTCAACAATGACGACAAAGGAGCCATTACAAGAGGAAATAGCTCGGAGACAAATGAATAATTTGTCACCCTGCGACTATTCTAGATGGAACTGCATCGAAAAATCAAGTGGTCTAGGCTTTTGCATCACTCCAATAGGAGTCCGGATGAGGAAATGACGTCTGTTTTACCATCCGAGCTCAAATAGGCCAACTATGCACCAACTCGCGCGAGTCCTGCTAAACTCGCACGAGTCCTACCCAACTTGCACGAGTTTTGGGCAACAAGGCTAAGGAGCACAACCTGAAGGGAAGACTCGTGCGAGTCCTACCTGACTCGCGCGAGTCCTTAGCCAACTCGTGCGAGTCCTCCCTGACTCGCGCGAGTCCCCCAGCAGACTGCTTCCTCATTCATCACATCGACTCCCACGAGTCCTACTGGCTCTACCACTTCCTCGAACTTCCTTAAGGGATCTAATCGTCATTTAACCTCCTAATCAACCCTAATCTTGTAGCTACAATATATACCTCATTTGTAATAATTTGGAGATTAAGCTCCTTAGATTAGATAAAGCTCCTTAGATTAAGTTAAGCCCTTAGATTATTAGATTAGGAGTAGACTAGTCTTTAATATTTCAACAAAGCATATTAACATTTCAACAATTGTGTTATATATTTTCAATAGTTTACATTTGGATCTCTTGGGTATTTATTTGAAGACTAAGTGATAAGTCTCCATCTTTATTCAAGGATTCTCATTTATTTATGTTCATATCTACTTTCCAAGATGGTACATATCTTCTTTCATTAGTCATTTGTTATTTCCTTTACTTGTTCATCATGTTTATGCTTGTTAAGTTGGGTGACAACATTTACGACATGCTAATCATGATGTGTGGTGAGTAGTCCTCTAGCTACGAATAGTAGGAGATTAGGGGAGTAACCATGGGTTATATCTTTGCTTAATGAGTTCATATGAATGGTTGAATGTTGTGTTTTCACCTATGCACATGTTATGTTTGATGAAATGCTTGATTGACAACCTGGCATGATTTTCTATCCTTTCAACAAGACTAGTAAGATATAAATCAACTCAAGGATTGTTAGACAATGCATATAGTTGAATAGGGAGAATGAAGTCGTTGTAGGTGTTGTAAAGCTATAAGATAGGATCCGAGACCTAATTTCTCAACGGATTGTAAGACATAAATCAACTCGATCCCAACATAACTACACTCGTTTACCGGATTCTTTACTATGATTATACCATGTTTCCTCTATGAACCCATGACACCCTAGTGCTTGTTATTAAATTTGTTTGCATCTTTACTTTCATTTCTTGTGTTTACCTTTCTTGCTATTTACTTGCTTTCATTAGTTTAGACCTTAAAACCAAAACTTCCAATTATTGTGACACTTGCATAAGTTGAGATAGATAGACTTAGAACCCAAAACACACCGTCCAATGGATCGACTCCGACTTACCACTTGCTAGTTGTTCGTTGGATTTATAAATATTGTTTGATAGGTGTGACGACTTAACCCTCCATCTAACGTAGCTTGCTTCACCCTCATATCCTCCAGTCAGTTAACGACCTCTAGCACACACTCCATCTCCCTATACCACTTGTCGAGCAACTTGGCATCTATGGTGCCCTCATAAGTGTTGAGGTTGAAGCGGGAAATAGTGGTGCTCATATGATTAGAGGCATCCAAGGCTACTTCCTTCCCCATCCCTACATTCTATAAGGCCTCAGTGAGCGCCTTATGTTGGTCGATCATCCGAGCAATCTCATCTAAGCTCATCTCAAAAGCCTGGATATAAGCGGCATATTTCTTTTGCGGCATTCTTTGAGTTTCAAAAACCAGAATGAACGTAAGCACTCGGTCGAGTAGTTACGGATCAAAATAAAATCATATCTGCCAAATAGGTACTCGGTCGATTACGGACCACTCGGTCGAGTGCATAAACAACTCGGCCGAGTCTCAGACTCTATTAGCTGATCAAAAGATCAACCAAAAACCTACTCGGTCGGGTACCTAAAGTACTCGGTCGAGTCAAACCAACTCGGTCGAGTCTCCTACATGCTCGATCGAGTAGTTACATCCAGTAACCAATCTAATCGGTCAAGTACGCCCCAGCGGTCGAGCTCATACTCTACTCGGTCGAGTGGTGACAACCATTAGCTACTGCCAACATCATAGACATCCCCACTCTGTCGAGTGCAAGGATGCTCGATCGAGTACCCCTACTCGGTCGAGTACCCTATCTCACACTGCCGAATCATGCAATTCCGACTCCCAACACATTCCCTCAAACTTATAAGGCAGCGTTACACATGTTTCTATGTTAGAAAGCCTACAAATAAACTACACAATCATGCATCATACATTTTACTTCACCCCACACTTTTTCAACTAACATATATATTCTCATCCCTGTTATTCATAACGAGTCAACATACCATCTTTAATCATGCACATACAACAAACACATAATGATCCCCATGACACACCTCGTAGTGGTCGGTTCAGATTGTGAGGGCAATATTGCAGTTTTAGAACGTCTCCCAAACCTTTGAGGTAGCCCCAATTAACTCTTGCTCGGGTTCATTTTATTTAGACACCCTATATTCATTTTGGTTCATTAGTTTTAGGTTCCAAAATCGTCGCTCTGGTACAACTTTGTAACACCCCCATCTATTAAAGTGCTTTACCAAGGCCTACCTTAACAAATGGAGGTGCTACCATCTCGGTTGTCCGAGGTAGTACGCATCAAATAGACTATAAAGAAACACTATCATAAAGTAAGACGGTTTAAGTTATTACAAATGAATCTCAACTCAAAAAGCCAAAACTAAAATACAATCTCTGACAAACATAAGCTATAAATAAAGTGACAGCGGAAGCTACCTTGACTCATGGTTCGCTCATCCATCCCGTACAAGATCAACCAGTAAACTTGCTAAAAATCTGCTCACCATCCCCCAATGGATCACCGCAAGTTCACAACACAAAACACTAAAAGAAAACCAGTCTTGGGCGGCTGTTTTAGTCGACTGAAGACAGTCGCTAAAACTAAAATAGCGACTGAAAGTAGTCGCCCTATCCCAGTCGCAGGCGCTAGCCGCCTATTTCGATATGGGTGACTGAATTCAGTCGCCAAAGTTGGCGATGGCTATATTAGTCGCCACCTGGACAATATGGCGGCTGAAAGTAGTCGCCAAATTGGCGACTGATAACAGTCTCTAAAGACATTTTTTCATTCACCAATTTTGGCATTAAAAAAAAAATCCACAAATCTGAAATAATAAAGCCTGAAAGCGAAATAAACATGGCAGCAATAAGTTTATATTTACTAAAAAGAGTGACATATCTAATCAACACCATTGATATGAACATCAATAATAGGATTAAAATTTGTGTATCATTGATATATACTCCCAACATTTACATCATTAAAATTCGGGTATCATTTACTAAAATGGAGCCACATTTCTATATTTAAATTATATTAAATTTATATTATATTAAATTTACATTACATTATAATCAAATTTAATATAAAACTACGAATTCAACACCATTGAGATTAACAACAACTTCGAAAAATACGGAAAAACCAAATTTTGCCCGTCGAGCACTGCTCCTCCCTTTCCTCGATTTTGTCCTTTGTGACATGTTGGTCGTGCTCCTTTTGCACCTACTACAATAATAATTTTTGTGGTAAAATCGTTTTCAATTTAAGACCTTAATGAAGGAGATGAAGTTGGTTTTTTTAGGGTTAGCAGGTAAACAATTTCAAGAAATTTTATTTTTCTAGGCAGAAAAAGTCACAAAACAACATAATAAGGGAAAAAAGGAATGAAAGAGAGATAAAGTATGTAAAGTAGGTAGGTGAGATATAAGGAGACGTGACTTATATTAGTTGTGTAAAGTAGGTAGGTGATATATAAGGGAGGTGGGATATATTTGGTTTTTGAGTGAGTTTTTCACTCGGACGACTGAAAATGGCGACTGACTTAATTCAGTCGCCAATTTGGCGACTGTTTTCAGTCGCCAAAATTGAAAAAGTAATCGTCCATTCAAAGTAATGTATGGAACCAAATTAGCGACTGTTTCAAGCTGTCGACTTTGATAGTCGCCCGAAACTAGAATTCTTGTAGTGAAACAAGGGTCGGCCAACTGTTCAACAACTAAAGCTATGAAACAATTACCATAATGAAATCATTCGCCATTAGCCAACTCATTCCTCAATCCAATCGTTTGAACTCATTCAGACCTGCCAGGTTACCCATCGCAACCGGCACCGACACCGCTAGTGGTGGACCGTAGCCTTGCCACCTCAGCCCCGCTCATCGCAACGAGCTTACCCAGATCATTAATGTGCACATCCCCCTTTTGACGGGAGCCACAAAGGGTGAACATGGGGGTAAAGACCATATCCCAACAATGGCTCCACGATCAATACAACCAACGATAATAATTCATACACTCTACATCACAATGTAACCATATACAATACCATTACCATGAAATAACACACAGATGACTTATTAAGGAAACCCTACATTATTCGAGTTCTGCAACAACACAACCAAGGTAGATAGAATCTGATGTAAAATAACCACGAGTTTTACCAAATTGATGTAAAACTAATACAATTTTTGTGTTTGTTTTAGTTTAATGAAATACGCAGCGGAATTAAAGTGTTTTTGGTTGTATTTTGTATGAAATAAACGTAAATTGTAAAAGATATGACGTGAATAAACTCTCCTTCCTCGCAAGAAATTCGAAGATATACACGAATGGTGGCTCTCACCTCGCAAGGATCGAATCACACTAAAATCTCCACCTCGCAAGGAAGAAAWAAAGAACTTATAACTCGCAAGCAATAAGCACACAACAAGAAACTCTTGTATTAATTCTCAAACTCCATTCTATAAACTGATTACAAAGACCCTTATTTATAGTACTCACTATTACCATAAACTAACTAGACAATCATTTGGAAATAAAACAACACCTACCTTATTCAGGATTAGGAAAGTAAATAAACTCTCCTACACTAATTAGGAAACTCTCCTATACTAATTAGGAAAATAATAACAAACTGACTCGAATTAGGAAACTAATAATAAGACTCGATTTAGGGAAGTTATACTTGAGTTAGTTCGTCACCCGCGTAGAAGTTGGACAGCTCAACCTAAAACGATCATATCTCCTTCGTTACTTAATCAAATAAGGCGTATGACCACTTGTTGGAAAGCTAACTTCATGTACTTTCATCTCAAATAGGTATCACACCAAAATTAGCCATAGTTTAAGAGATATTTAACTTTTAAAMCAAGTGAACGAAACTGAAATGTCAAGAGTGACTTGAGCTTGCGTTTTCAACATATACCCATGTCCCTCATGTATCAGAATCGCTCCTATATGAAATCGTCACATCAACAATACAATATCACAATCCATTCACAATTAACCAATCAACCCCCAATCTAACCCAACCTAGGGTTTAAACTAACATAACAATTTCAATCTAGCGAAAGCGAACTTACCGAAATACTAACGTACGAATGGAAATCCGATAAGGACTAGATCCTGCTTGCAAGGTGATTAGAGTGATTGGGGAAATGATTTGAGAAATGTTTTAGGTTATAAACTGATTATGAAAGTGTTTAGGCGAAATATATATAATCCCGTATCATTCTAATCAGACCGCGAAAAAGCGACCCGTCAGACCTGACACTCGATCGAGTACCGAGTACCTGACATATTCTACCTAGTACGGCCTACTCGATCGAGTATCATACATACTCGTCCGACTGCTCACAGGCAGTAGCCTATCAAAAAAAACCCGACACCCTACGCAGTCGAGTACAGCCTACTCTACCGAGTTCCTCTACTCAGAATCCGAGGTATTACATTACGGATTCCCAAAAGCGGAACTAAGCTAAATTGTAACACTATCCCATTATCTCAAGTTCTCTACATAACCATAAAGTTTCCAAATTTGTAAGCTTAACAAGGAATTCTTAATACTAAATCATTCTCAACTCAAATAGTCTCAAGAGCTAACTAATATCAAATTATAACACCCAACCGTTAATAGTCATCAACACCCCAAAGTATTTCCTTCAAATCTCACATCATTGAACTTTTAGTCCACATTTAATCTTAAAGTAACAATGTTCAACCTACCAAACTTTCAAATCCCAAATACGAATAACAAAGTCAAGTTCCATAACCTAACATATACAACTCACACCTTACACAAAGAAATTCACCAACCAATCACACTCACTTCACGTCAAGAAACTAGGCATTAGAATCATCATGGTATATCTCACCACACTAGCAAAGCCTTCCCAAGAACACAACCTCTCAAAGGAAGGGTTAGGGGTCACCACAAATAAATTATCCAACTAAGGTTAACATCCCATAAAAGAAAGAGAACTATCTACAAGGCATCATGGGAGGATAAACAAGAAACTAAGGGTAAGTTGGGAGGGTACAAGAGTAGCTTCCAAGGTAAAATAAGAGAGATTTTAAAAGAAATATAAGCCTCAAGGGGTAAAGAATAAGGCAAGGTACACAAAAAAATGAGAAATATGATCGAGGAAGTAGAAGCATTTTTCATAAGGTTGACCAAATCTTCAAATTTCGGCATTAGGCACCAAGACTTGATCGTCACACGAGTATGCTCATGGTTTGTCGATCCAAGGGCACAAGAACCAATTATGGACAATCAACAAACATGTTAGAACTTAACAAAGAGCAATCACAATCTAGACTAGCACCTTACGTCCTTAAGTCTACCCGTCTCTCATTCATTATTCATGGTCAAGTTAAAATTAAGTTTGGGGTACACGTGTGTGCGTTGGGAGCGTTATAGCTCTGATACCAACTATGAACCCCTGCGGTTATGTAGTAAAATAAACGTAAACAATGCAGCAAAAAATGTGAGATTTTAAAAACTTTAATGATAAAACCACGGAGTCACTAAATCGTAAAACCAAACTTAAGCTTAATAGATATTTTAAACAAATTACAATTTAAATAAATGTAAGGGATCTCGATCCCTTAACTATATAAATAAATAAATATGAACTACTAATGTAAACTAAAACGAATAAGGTCAATTGTTGTATGTACAACGCTCGCTAGCTCACACGTCTTCTTCCCCCAAAAGCAACACAAACACATGTCATTCATGTAAATATGAACGCCACAGTCAGTGGGGAGTAACTCAAGGTTCTCTCAGCCATATTATATCAAAACAAACGAAATTAAGAACTTAATTAAGACAAGATATAATAAATACAAGATATAATTAACATGACAAGAGAAAACAAGGATAAACATATATCATACGTCTTAACATGGATAACTTGATAGGTAAAATGAGAATGAATAATAAGTAAACATATCCAAGGAATCACAAAAGCATAAAGCACGATATGAGAGCATAGACACAACTTAGTCAACACGAGCACGATTTCCAATGGAGAATGACATATGCAAATAACTAAAACCTAGCAAGACTATTACTTATCTGGACTCCTTTCCTCCCGATAAGATGACGATAATATACTACGGTCCTAGTCTAAACCTAGCCAGACTCTCGGGATGAACGTTTCCCAATTCGACATGCGATAAACATTTTGCATCCAAGACTCGAACGACAGAACAGATGTCGAGTACCCCGAATTCGGTAGAACGGCACGAAATAGGCGAAAAGAGCATAAGTTAACCAAATATCGGCAGAACGGCAACAGAGAGGCGTAAAACATGTCAAACAAGAGTATAAGGCATAATGACATTTTCATAAGAAAACGAATCAACACAAGTAATTATCCAAGATAAGCATTTCACCTTTGACAATTGATAAAGAATCGATAATGAATAAGTAAGAATTCAAATGTGAAGTGTATAATATCATTTCACACTTTTATAACATGAATAAACATTATATTTCATAATTACATGTTACTTGAGCTTAAAATAGAACAAGCGATAACAAAAGACTTACGTGATACGAAACTCAAATATTAAGTATATAGCATCATTTCAAACTTTTCTAACATGAACAAACATTATACTTCATATTCACATGTTACTTAAACATAGTATAAAGTCAAACGATAACAAATGAATTAAGTAACACGAAACACGAGGTAACACGTAAACAAACCAAATCCCAAAACAATTTATAAGATTTGGACGAGTCTCAAAGGGAAAACATTGGTCATGATACGAATAATAAACAAAAAAAACTATCATACACAAAAGGTACACATTTATAGAACTTGAAACGGTAAAACGGCCAAACCACTTAATATTTCGATGTTGATCTAATAGTCATACTCCCAAAGCCACCGGAGTTCATACCGGTCCATGATGGTGCTGTCCCGGCCGGTATTGGGTGGGTAACAAAGGGGAGCCAAAAGCTAGAGTCTGTCCCGGTCGGGGACGGCCTTGTCCCGGTTGGATGGCTGTTATGCGTGAGAGAGAAGTCTAGTGACGGTATGGGATAAGCTTGGGACGAGTTTAATTGAGTCGTGATTCGTTCTAAATCTCATTCCACACTCTTCATACACAAGAGGGACGGTCTCTAACTTGCTTTTCTACCCAATCAAAACATAAACATTTCTAATATAATTCCATCGAATTAATTAACATGACATTTACTTAAAACATGTAATTTCAAATGACATGAGTTGGAAACTAACAAGAAATCGATTTATCATCCAACATCACCTAATTGTTCCAATTCCAATACTTCAAACCAATTATCTTATAACATAACCAAAACATGTTACCTAGGCATATTTGAGACGGATTTCAATAATTAACACATGTAAACATTTAATTTCATCTAATTGAAAATAATTGTAACAACATGCTTAAAGCTCTTGATACAAGTTTAAGACAACATCCAACAACAATTATCCAAACAAGAACATGTATTAAAAGTAAATTTACTAACTTTATCAATTAAAAGACTAATCTTTCACAAATAAAACACATAATTGATATAATACCGAGTAACCTATCACCGTTACCTCGAATCTTCCAAAATCTTATCTTAAAGCTAAATATCCACCTCCACAAGGTCTATTCTCTACTATAACACAATTATTAAGACAAAAATATAATAAAGACATCACCTTTAAAAGATGGCATTTTGAGGAACAAAAATAAATGTAACATATACTTATATCAAGATGAAGGAAACAGAGAGGGAAGAACAAGAGCGCAAGAATCGTCGAATTTGGATGAGAAACAAAGAAATTATGTGTGTTTTAGGGTTACATCAAAAATATGGGTAAAAGAGGGGTTTTTGAGGAAGGGAGAAAAATGGAACTTTTAATATATAGAAAGAAGAGGAGAAGGAGAGGAGAATATTGGTACAAAAATCATAGGATTCCGTTAAGAAATGAAGAAATTAAATGGCATCCGTTTTAAGGTTTATGTTTTTGAAGGTTTAATGGTGGAAACTCCATATTTTCCAAGGAAGAAGATGAAGTGGTGTTGCTGAAAATTATAAAATGAAACACTAAAAGAGGGGTAATGTGTGCATTTTATATTCATTTTCATACCATTTTGGCGCACATTTCTATGCACATTTGATGTTCTTAGGAGCTATTTCAGTGTCAAATTCTCCACATTTGCTACTTCGGTGTATTCGTATTGGTTTTGCAGGAAATAACACTTTGTTGCGCATTTTGAGCCGATTCTTGAGCTCATGGTAATTTGGAAGAGCTATAGATCGGACTTCCTACTGCTGCTTATCGTACAATTGAAGAGGTTAAGGGTTGAATTAGACCCTTACTTGGTAATTGGTGATAGTTTGGAGTGATATTATGAGCTTCACATTACTAGTGCCTAATTTGAAGAGCCATAATTAGAGTTCTACAAAATATATTCAAGTGATTAAAATTGGAGGTGAAATCTTATCCTGTTAGCTTTCCAACACTACCAAAAGCCCCCGATTTTCCCAAGTAACGAATAAATTGTGGCTGTTTGAAGTTCAGTGCGCGTTGCAGGAAACACGCAAAGACAAATGTTCGATCGACTGGTCTTTTAATTTAAGCCTGATTTAGTTTCAGTCGATCGACTGCTTCATTACTAGATCGACTGGTTTCTGTATTAGATGAGATCTTAAACTTAATTATCTCGACTCATTAGTCATTTGTTTTAAGATTGCACGACTCTTACTATTCAAGAGGAGTCAGAATACACTTTAGGTTATCTTTTTCACTGCTTAAACTTTTTCTACAATAATTTTTCTCTACTTTTTGGATCTCAAAACTCTGTATTCCTTTCTTCGGTGATTACTTAACCTTTGTTCCCTTTTATTTATTCTTATTCTTTTCTCAAGTTATGTTTAATTTAATTATCGTTATTATTGTTAATTTCGTTAATTCTATAATGCGTAGCTAATTCTCCCTACTAGGATTTAGGGGAGCCATGGTTTTAAGATGGTTTTTATTAGATTTTTATATCAGGTCTAATTATGATGTTTGAATTGTTAATTGTAGTTCTTAATCTCATTTAATTGGTTAAATGCATGTGACTAGTTATTTGTGTTGGTAAACTCCGACCTACATCGAAAGATTGGAAACAGCGAGACCTACTACGAACAATAGGATACCCTAATAAGAGCGGGAGCGTTTTAAGAGTATGTCAGGGTGAATAGCGGACCGATAGGACCTTTTCACTATCCTTCAGACCGTAATTTGACCGAATTTTGACCCTTACCTTCGACCGTTGCTAGACCATGGTGAACTGACGATCCTAGTTCCCTTCTCTTAATATTTAGACTCTTTCCTTAGACTCTTTTTCCTCTTACCTTCACAACTCGTAGATTAGTAAAACAAACATATCAACCCCTAAATTGTTACCAAGACGGGCTTTAGTTAGCAACTAGAACACTTTTTAGTCTCCCTGTGGATACGATCCCGTCTACCCTAGCTATATTAGTTAGATACAAGTTGGTTATCTTTGGTAGGTATAAGATTAGCGTATCAAGGGGGTTTTGGTTCACTTAATGGAGGTCCATAGGTTTTTTTAGGCCCAATAACAAAGGCATATTTCCATACTAATATAAAACCAAATTTATTTTAGAAAACTAAAACACGATTTTAATAAAATAAGCATAATAAAATATTTAATTAATAAGAAAACTATTTAAATTAATAAATTCTAAAATCAGAAATTCGTGGGTGTTACAACATGCATATAAGCACCTGCGTGAAACTCAAATAAAAATTAAGTCTCATTCCAAAATTATATTCGTTAGAACTAACATGCTAGTTAGAAACTAAAATAAAGCACACTTTTACAAAGGTTTTACAATCCGGGTTGCCTTCCAGTCAGCGCTGGTTTATATGGTCCCGCTCGACCGTCGATACCACATTTACCAAATCAACTTAGCAGCCCACAACATGGTTGCTGACTAAATGAAGTACTCTCAGCATTCTTTATCTTAGCCATAGGCCACCACTTCACCTTTTCATCAGAAACAAAAGGGCATACTGTCTTATAAGCTATCTCACTACACTTAGCCTTTGGGCTGTCCTTCTTTGCACATGGCATGGAATCTCCAATCCTTCCGCCATAATAAACATCGCCGGCTTTGGACATTACACCCAATGCACCAAGTCCACCTCCTGAATCCTTTTGTACTCAACCTGTCATGTCCTGCATAAAGAGAAACAAAAGCATGGTCCTCCATCTTGCTCCCGGCATGGGGCGGAGGTGTCACAGCAGTAGCAACACAAGACTCAACCGTGGGGCTATCAGCTATTCTCTCAGACACTAACGGAGAAACAACGTGGAGGTACAACTTGCATAAGTGCCCTAAGAACACTAGACTGTGTGTATGTTAGTTCTCTACCCCCCCACCCACACACACACACTTTAAATGTCAGAGTTCTCGCTCATACGTCAATAATTGCACCAACAGTGTCCAAAAATGGTCTCCCTTAGATAATAGGGGTATAGTTATCCTCAAGAATATTCAACACAATAAAAACAATGGTTATAAAGAACTTCCCAACCCGCACACTTACATTCTCAAGGATCCCTAAAGGTCGCAACAACGAACGGTATACCATCTGAACGGTCATATTTGTGCATTTAAACGCAGTCAAAACCATATTTTTAGCTAAAGACAGAGGTAAGACACTCAGACTGGCACCCAAATCACATAAAGTATTATCTATAGTACGGGTGCCTATAGAACATGGGATATAGAAAAACTACCTAGGTCAGCCAACTTAGGTGGAGACTTGTTATGTAGGAGTGCACTACATTCCTCGGTAAAAGCTATAGTCTCCACATCATCAAAACTACGCTTACGAGTCAAAATTTCCCTGATAAAATTAGCATAAGTAGGTGCCTGAGTAATCAATTCAGTGAAAGGTACACTTACTTGGAGATTCTTGACAGCCTTCACAAATTTGCTGAACTGTTGCTCAATATTTGTATTCTTCAACCGATTCGAAAAAGGAATTTTTATCGCTATTTGTGGCTCGACAGCTCTCTTCTTCCCCTTATCAGAATTTAGTGTCCCATCAATCGTAGAAGACGTCCTATCACCAATAGGACGGATAAGCAATCACGCTAGTCTCAAAACTCCTTCGACCATTAAAAGTAGTCGATCAACTAGAGTCAGCAATCGATCGACCAATCAAACACATCTGTCGATAGACTTTTTTCAACAATCTCGGCATCAACTTTAGCCAATTCGGTCGATCGACCATTATTGCTAGTCGGTCGACTTTTTCCAGTCTTTACTACAGCTTCGCCAGCAGATTTTTCATCCCCATCAACATCTAACCCCTCAATAAAGATATTTTCACTCACTTAGGGTGATGCAGGAGAATACTCGGAACAAGCAAATGAGATCCTAATTAGTCGAAATATGACTCAACTAGTGAAAGGTTTCGAGCTTGGTTCGAATAGTGTGTTGATGCTGAAATGGGAAGGCAATGGAGCTGCTCACGGTTCCCTAGGCCGAGTGGAATACACGATTTCCTAAATCGTGTAGGATTAATTACTTAGATTAATTTACTGTTTTTAAATAAAATTAGGAAAGTTAGCGTATTTCCTAATCCTAGTTTAAGTAGATTTCCTTAAATCTGATTGTTTCTTTTATTTAATTGTTTTTTAACTTTCCTAGTTAGTTTAGGAAAGCATAGGTAGCTAGCTTAATTTCCAAGCTAAGGAATTAGGTCTCGAGTCATATTGTGACATCGAGTTAGGAGTATAAATATAGG
>VHZZ01013682.1:34766-45109 GCA_009801015.1 Silene noctiflora | reverse complement strand
CTTCCAGACTCTGACTTAAAACGACACAAACCCACTCGACAGAGTAGGGTCTACTCGGTCGAGTCACCAAAGGCAGGAAAACCGTAGTATTACAGGTCCACCACCCTCTCCCACCCCAAATGTTTGCACCACCAACCGCCCCACCAACTAATTAGCGACGGAGAAGGACGAAGTTTGCAGGCGACGGAGTAAGAGGAAGGTTGTCGGTGACGGAGAAGGGAGAAGGTGTTTGGATTAATGGCGTTCGTGGGTCGACGCCTCGACGGCATTCATGTGTCGTTATAGGGCTGAGGTCGACGGCGTGAGGAGGGTGGTCGGTGCTCGTGTGGGGGTTAGGGCTGGGGAACGGTGGTAGAGCAAGGGGAAGATGAAGGTGGGCAGGAGGGTGTCGGGACTGGCCTGGAATTGAGTATCTTTTCATTTTTTTTTTTAATTTTTATTGTTTTAAAATATAGGGCAAAAGTGGAAAAAAAAAAAAGGAAAAATGTGTAGGATATAGCAAAGTAGTGGGTAGGATTTAGCAATTAAGATATTTTTAAAAAACTTCACATACTCGGTTATTAATGAGCTTAGTTGAAATAATATCTTGGTTAGTTCACCGAATCACAATTAAGATATTTTTAAAAAACTTCCCTAAAAAAAAGATATTTTTAAAAAATTTACTATTAAAAGTATTATAAAATTTTATTTTATTTTTGACGGAGAAAAGTATTATCAAATTAGGAAAGCAACTATACCTAACACATAAACCAAACCTGAATATAGGTGACAAATACCGGATTGCGTCAATTAAAAAAGTCAAAGAGGCCACATATTGTCCAACTCTTTGTAGGAGGAATCTGCCTATATATACACCGTGAGGTGAAGGATACTCCTCGTAATTTCATAAAGCGTAACAGTAACTTAGAAATAGCTACAAAACTATCTCTCAAAGTGTAATGCACCGGTAGCGGCTAGCAGGCTACGAGTTCCATAAAAAAAAAAAAAAAAAAAAAAAATTCAGCACACACAATTTAGGATGGCAGGGCTTCAATACTACTTCTTCCCAACTGACTACTTTGTCCCTCCTCTGAGATCATCAATTAGTGCAGAAACGACAACAACCGATAGGATTGTATTCGTAAATCCACAGATAAAAGAGCAAGGTATTAGTGTTAAAAGTACCAGTATTGCTGTCAAGGCTTCTCCATCTCCGTCGTCTTCTGCTATTACTCCGGTTGTCAAACGAGGTCAAGCTGATGGTTCCGGCAAAGATTGATCATCGCCTTGTGTTGGTTGTCATATAATCACTATATCAATATAAGTAGTTTTAACAGTACACATATGTCTGAGGTGTTTAATGTTTAGCAGTAATTTAAAGTTTATGGTCAATTTGAAGGAGTGATTGTTTATTTGATGTTTCTCCTTGATGTAACAATAGAGCTTTTCCATTGAATAAATTAGACTTRTCTAAATTTTGTCATCTTACCATCGAACTTGCGTTTTACGGGTCGTTTGACTCATACAAATAAATTGATCTTATAGTAACTGTAATTTCAGTGTTTCTTTTATTTATTTTTTTGGTGAAATGTGAAATTTCAGTGTTTCTATTAGTTCCTCCTTTGTTTCAAGAGAAAAACAAAGATGCAGCTCTCTTGAATAGTACTCCTAACTTCCTAAGTAATCCCTCCGTTCAAGTAATTCCGTACGTTTGATTAAAGTATAATTTCATTGAACAAAGATATGGAATTTGCTTGAATGGAAGGAGTAATTGATAAAATTTTCAAGATTTATAGAGACAACCAAATGGGTACAAGTTTATCACACTGTATGCAAAAGTTACAAAGACGCCGGTGAGCGGTTGACGGCTTGGCGTGGACAATGAGGCGACATCAATGACGTCCACCATTCGTTCTACGGAGTATGTTTTAAGAGAGTCATAACCACTAGGGATACTTTTCAATGTTAATAAATTTCGATGTATACATCAACACATCAACTAACTTTACAAGCTAAAGTAGTTAACTCTATACACCTATCGGCTAACATCACTCCCCGCAAAAGGTAATAAAAATTATTATCCCATTAGGGGAAGGAAACCGTCTCATTATCAATTTATCATAGTAGTTAATTACTCCCTCCATACCCATTTTGAATTTACTCCGCACGGTTTTGGACAAGAGTTTAGAGGATAGAAAGCACAATTGACCAACTCGAATGACAAAAAAGTTCAAACATATTACGTGCTAAAAATCCAGAGTATCAACTAATGATCAAAGCATAAAGATTATGATTGTGCTTTAATGCTATTTTTTTTAGATGAACTTGAAAGTTCAATTTGAATTAACATCAATGTCAAAAAATCACAAGTTAACATCTTAGAGAGAAATTTTTGAGGTCACCAAATTTAGGTACAAGCGTACAAGTTAGCAACTCCTCCAAATACAGCCAGAATTAGTCATAACAATCACATACAGGACAAATATGTTAGCTACCCAAACAATGACCGGTCACAGATACGAGAGGCTTGTCTATTGTTAGTACCACTAACTCACTAAGGAGTATCTAAATGACAAAATTGTAGATTAAGAGACAAAACTAGATTAACCTTCGGAGGGGCAATTCGAAATAAGGAAATTGAAATGCCACAAGATCGTCATTGCTTACCGCCAAGAAGCGAGTGGTAGCATATGCACCAATAATCTTTGTAAGAAATGGAAATCCACGGCATTTTTTTAGGAGCCTCAGATTCTTGAGTTGTAATGCTGCAGAAAAAATAACCAAGTTAATTTCAGCCATCTCGTTCACAAAAAAAGGGTTGTCCAAAGAACGGCAGAATTAGAAAAGCTCCTTCAAGAGAATTGGAGGGAACAAACCTTTTTCCAGTAAGGATACCGGAAAGTGCTAAAGCAACACTTGGTCCATGAATTCTTGAAAATAAATTCTTGTAGTGAGGATTGACCACTTGCCCTGAAAATGTTGAGAGCTATCTAATTCAGACTACAGTGACAAATGTTTGCGCCCTAAAGAATAATCTGCTACACACATATAAGAAACAAATCTAACAGTTGATTGAATTACCCACATACTAAAAAGTAGTCTGTAGTAGACAAAACAGTTCAAGGCCTCACCAAAACTCATAATGTTGCTGTGGAGAAACAAAGGCAGAAGCACAGAGTTCCTAGCGCTCGAATTCTGGTCTAGTAGCATCCTCTGGCTAGATAGACAAGCATCGGCAAGAGGCCTAGTGACTGAAGATGACACGGAATCCCTCTGACAGTGCATAATTTCAAACCATATTCCGGAAGGAAATCTTTTTGGTCTCACACACCAAAGTACTATTTTAGCATAAGGGGTATCATGAATAACAGATACAATGATCTGTACCAGTGTGCGTAAGAACATAATCGTCAAGCTCATGATGGCAAAAAATATATAGAAGACGGATGTAGTTGGTAGAAGTAGCAAGAGTGGAGTGAACATTAGGGAACCAACAACATGTTGTTCCACACTGTATTCATAGCTATCTAACCTATGACGAAGTGGGTTCCACTTGCGTCCCCTGTCAGTCACAAAGCAGCTCATAAGCAACTAGAACCAACACAACATGAAACATCTCACAGTTTCAGCAAAAATATACCATACTTTAACTTCGTCCAACTAAAGAATCAAAAAGTACAAGGCATTGTACAATCTAGTGAGGCTGAAATAGCACGTCACTGACTGCTACTCTTTTAATTAAATTTGTCTCAGGCCATTTAAATTCTGATCGATGGATCGGATGTTGTCAATAAGAAAGAACGTCACAGGATCAAATATTGGTCGAACCAGTCCATTCCAGAACAGCGGGGTAACATACTATAAGCAGACCCACATTAGAGAAACAGATTGGATATGAATCGGGATCTTACAGAACTCCGCGGAATAAAAGTGCATATTTTTGAGGAATTAGAGGCCAAAATTTATTCAAAAAATTTTCCCTTCTGGGGAAGGAGAGAGGCGATCAGGAGGCAGCACCCCTAATACAGGTTTTTACAAATTGAGAGTGAGGCTAAGTAGAAAGCTTATGTGCGTTGAGTGCTATGTTACGCCTCATTAATAAAATTAACTTGGATGCAGTTTACCACGAAAAACTTAGAGAGAAGCAGCGGATGCACGTGCATATCAATATTGAAAGGCTTTATAGATTGAACAGCAGAAAATCGTTGACGAAATACCTGAAAAGGCGCCATAAAGCTGTTAAAGCTTCAATCTGAAGTGAATAGAAGAACCCAACAAATTGATGGAGAAGCCGAACATGGAATGCAGCTATTGCAATCATATCCATGATCAAAGCTGCAGATATAGTCATTCCCAGAAGAATTCCCAACAGAGCAACAACCCTGATAATGTTATAAAATATATGTCCAGCCAAAAACCACAAGGTACTCCAAATCTGGATAGCATTAAGAGAAACAGCTCCCAGAACTCCTGCAAGCTCAGTATTCAGCTTGAAACCCGCAGGGACTCCCATCAGCCATACACAACCCATGCGCAAAACATCGTCAGTGAAGTGGGAAGCAAAATTCAAAATCAAACTGCTGACAGCATTTATATGGAACAACAAAGCATATCCAAGAAAGTTTCCCAGAATAACATCAACCATTGCAGATGACCACAAGGAATGCCTTCGTAGGCCAGCTTTTTCCGCAAATTCAACACATGCTTGAGACCTGACAAACCCAGAAGTTTACATCACAATAATTTAAGATGACCACAAGGAATTCCCTTGAAATATGAAGTTTCACATATCATAATTCACACCATCACTATAGAACTACATCACGTGAAAAAGAAGCATAGAACACTTCAGTGACACATTACACAAATATACAATATACAATGCCCTATGTCCAATTAATGACTTAATTACCTATCTACTTTTAGGGTGTATCGGTCACTTGTTTGCCATTCTATTTAGAGAAAGCTTTTAATATATAAAGTAATCATCCACTTGCATTTTGGCCCTCTTGTCATTCAATAGCAATAGCTAGAAGGGTCTCTTCCCACCTCCTTTGTCTTTGTGCCAAAAGAAAGGTAATCAAATGTCTGGGAAGGGGGGAGAAAAAAAAAAAAAAAAAAAAAAAAAAAAAAAAAAAAAAAAAAAAAAAAAAAAAAAAAAAAAAGAGAGAGAAAAGAGAAACCCCAGCCATGTGTAACAGAAACTTGATGATTGAGAGTGCTGTCAAAAATCAAAGACCAGTCACGTACTCATTTGTATACGTAAAAACGGAGAATCATCTGATGATCTGAAAATAAGTATTTACCAAGGAGGGGGAGAAGTTATTGCTGTAACAGGCAAAACCACTGTCACGAGCTCACGTATATATGCTAGTAAAAAAGTTAAATAGGACCATTACATGACGACCCGGGGCTGCATCAATTAGGACACCCATATTTGATTTTTATCTACCCCAAGCAGCTTTTAAATAGTAAGAATTTGCATGGAAATGGTAAATATGATAGCTTATTCGAGGAATCAAATATGAAAAGGTGACAAGCTAACACACAGTGGCACAGATATACGCTCACTCTTACCTAAGGGTTGAATCGTCAAGAAAGATTGGCCAATACAGTATCTGATGACCTCGGAGTTGAATGTTTATCAATGTGTTGCTAAAAACATTTGCTACTGCGTCACATATCCTAAACTTTAATCCATATCCAGCAAGCTTGTGACATGACTGAAGAACAATATACAGAAACATAGACAATGTGGCCACAACAACGGCGAATACCCTCCAGATAAGGTTCAGTAACCTGTAACATTTCCAGATGTTCATCATACGGGCGAAAGGAGATGATGGAAGAACATGAAAGAAAACGCAAGAGAAGCTTACGTGCATAGAATAGATAGCCGGGTATATGATTTTTGGGACCGCAAATGTCTGCTAAATTCAACTTCTGCAGATGCAGAACTATTAATAGATACAATAACCATATCCTGTAAATTGAAAGATTTATTATTGAAATAAGGCAACTGTACCAGAAGTCGAATTGCATTTTAGGGGGAAAAAAATGTTACATATCATCTGACCAGTTCAATTTGTTGAGGCTTTTGACAAAGCTTGTCAATCCACTTGGGTCTTCTTGAAGAAAATGGCATGCAGTTAGAATCACAAGGGTTTATGGAGAAATGATGGCTGCAATATCTGGGAGTTTCATAAACCATAACCTGCAATCTTCGAAAGCCGAAACTAAGTGGGGCAAATGGGATCCAATCTATGGAACAAGCAACACTAAGACAGAATGACTTACATACGTGGAGTTCAACAGAAGATAACACTTTCCCATTCCAGTGCAGATGATGCAATGTAGGAACCGTACACGCCTCTTTAGAAGAATAACTTTGACCACCTTGGATGAGCTGAATCCATGAAGAGCCAAGAGAATAAGCATGCTTATATTGCTTTGATAGCTCATCATCCTCAAGGAATCCACAGCTCGAATTTATAGAATTTGCTGAAGAGTTACTCTCGTATTGGGAGGCCTCATGAGAATCAAAGGGCATTTTGTGTTTCCCGTTGGCGATATTAAGTTTGCACATCACACAGACATTCTTTGATGGTGCACCATAGAGACCAAGAAGAGTCAGCTTAGACTTGTCTTGTAATCTGGCAGGCATTGCTTCGTGTGCATGATTGACTGCTACCTTTTATTTCCCAACCCGAAAGATTGCTTCAGAAAGTAGCTCTTGAAGAGCAAAAAGATTTAAAAGCAAAGAAATCAAACAACACGAAGATTCTACTTTGCCTAAACCTTTAACCTAGTCAAATGGACAGTTGCAAGTTGCAAAGGATATTAATTTCATTGAAAATGCATACACTAATCTGCCACAGTGGGAGTTATCATAAAAACTGCACCTTGGTAGCCATTCAAAACATAAGAAACGTAGATGCAGGACGATGCAATCAGTTTGAAAAATCAATCTGCTACTTGAGCCTAAAAACTACAGCACGGGTGGCTAAACTATCGGAAGTACGAGTGGTTTCTGATATTTATACAGTGAGATTGGCTCATTACAAAATTTGAGCAAAATTATTGAAGTTTCAATAAAACGTAGGCAAACTTCTGCACCTTCTACAGAATATATTTACAGTATTTAAGAGTAAACAAATTACAACAGGTAGATGATAAGCTACAAAATTGTAGAGATCTCAATTACAAAAAAAAAATGCAATGCTGAGGGATGAGATTAAAAACTAGAATAGTTTAAATTGAGTTCGTATCATGAAGGACTGCCCATACAAAAAATCGCGCATAAAATTCTACAGTTTTCACACATTAAAATCACACTGTCATAGACATATTACAATAGTTAGATGACAAGCTAAACAATTAAAGAAGCAGCACCGAGGAGTAAGATTTCAAAGTTAAAATAGCTGAATTTGAGCTTTTATCATGACAAAGGCCGCAAACAAAAAATCGCGCTTAGACTTCTACAGATTCCAGACATTATACTGACACTTAACATAAACAAATTACAATAGCTATTATGACGAGCTTAGCAATTGTCGAAATCTCAAGTATATAAAAATGCAACGCCGATGAGTATTGAGTAAGATTTAAAACTGTAATAGTTAAAATTGAGCTAGTATCGCGATAACCAGCTCCAAAAATACAAGAATTCGCGCATAAACTTCTACATTTTGCACGCGTTATAAACAAACTAGCACAAACAAATCAAATCACAATAAACTATAAAATCAACTTAAAAAATGAAGAAATTACACTGAAAATCAAACGCAAAATCAATCGATTAAACTAAAATTAAGGAACAATAAATTACAGCAGATTTGCATACATTATGATAATCAAATTAACAAACGCAAATTACAATGAACTAGATATTCGGCTTACAAAATGCAGAAATTAGAGTAAAAAATGAAGAGATAAATTGAACCTGAAGAGCGGAGGACTCGGAGTGAAGCGAGAGAAAAGCTTCGTCAAAAGCGAAAGCAACAACAATGTCGAGAGAAGTTGGAGAACTCGATATGAACCAACCGAACAACACTGAACAACTTGATGATGATGATGATGATGATGATGAAGATGAAGATGAAGGTGAAAGATATTTAGGCCACCAAACCCTACATTTTGTGTTCATCGTTAAGTTTATTGATTATGCTCTGAGTTTGTCGATTAAGAGTTCATCATCATTCATAAATCTAGTGTTTTTGACTATATTTTTTTCTGAGTTCAAAATTTGGGGGAGAAGGTACATGAAATTTGGACTGGGGTTCTTAATTGGGCCGTACTTCACTTATGTATTTTGAATCAATTTCTCGAACAACAAATACGTTATTAGCGTTTTTTCATCATTTCGGATAAGACGATAAAAGTTGGGTCCTGATTTTCGCAGTACACATTTTACTCAACACAGTATACTGTTGACAATTTTACCCCTCCCATTTTCCCTATCTAACCCCTCTCTCTRAWATTTTCTCTCTAATGTCAAATTCATATTAATTCATCTCAATTTTTCTCAAATATCAAATTTTAACGGTTGATGCGACATCGGGATAGGGCCGGCCGTCGGCCTGGACGCCGCCAATGGTGGTGCTTGGTGCGTCGGGTTTGCATATGTGTCGGGGAAACGGTTAAGCGGCGGCCGTGGTTTTCATATGCGTTGGGAGAGGGATATGCGGCGGCATGGCGGCGGCGGTATGGCGGCAGTGCTGCGGCGGGTGCATACGTGGGTGGTGATGGCATGGTGGTGATGTGCGGTTGTAATGGCTGGTGGTTTTCGCAATTGTACGGTGTAGTACATGATTATAATTGTTGTTTGCAGTAGTACAATATTACTACATTAATTATGTTTGTTTGTTTGAAGTAGAGTATTTTTTTGTTTGTTTGCAGTACTACAACATTACAACATTACTCCATAGTTTTTAGTTTGTAATTTACTCAAGGTAGTAAGCATACTACCTATTTGTATTGCGTCATTATTTACGATGACTACGTAGCAAAAGTAGTACATGTTTGTACGTATTATTAATCTTAATTTATTTTTACGAAGTTTTTTATCCTCTTTTCGATGGAGTACATTTCTKTACGGTAACTTGAATAGTTTGACGAGTAATTTTATGAAAAAGTATACGCAAAAATTAACATAAGGTAACGTTATGATTAAAATATGTATTACATGATGAAAAAAATAACATAGTAAAATCTGCTTAGCTAATGTAAATGAAAATAACATAATATCGGTTAACTCACTCCTCTTACCGTCATCATATCTTGGAATTGTCTGAAACCAATGTCGATAATCATTTTCAATCACTAACTTCAACAACTGTTCTGATGCAGTTCTATTGTCCCTTGATTTAGCTTTCTCCCGCTGACGAATATTATAAACTTGTCTAGAAGTTAATTCATTACCCCCGATATTAGTCATATATCACCAACACTAACGTGACTTTTGCTTAAATTTAAAATTTTCTCCTTCGTAGCTTGATCGACTTTGCCAACCTTTGCATGACCAAATGGATTATCATCTAGTTCGTGGTTGTGAAAACCACATCGAACAAACAATTTCCACGTACCTGTCTCTTGTCTGAGACCTTTCAATCTAAAAGGACAATTAATTTTCCTTGTTCCGGTAGATTTTTTGGAGTAAGTACATGCTTTTCCTTTCAGAGGTCGATACAGTCCAGATCTATCATAAGCATATATCTGCAGTCCACGCTTTGCATTGAACGTATAATTTATAATGTRTATATTATTTTCACGTCCCATTTTTTCAACTTCTTTTTTCATCTCCTCTACACTGATGAATTCCTTTCCCGTAATGAAATGATGTCAAGTATCTATACGTTCATTCGGAAAATTTTCCAAACTGACGTCATCCTGCGCGAAAAAATTAATTATATGTTAGTAGTGTATTACACTGATAAATTAATTTCGAAGACTATTGAAATTATATTTACATGTACTGCATTCAACACGTACTACTACGTACAACGTACAAGAACATTAATTTTTTTTTAAGAAAAAAAGAAAAAATAATGAAATTTGTACTACATGAGAAAAGAAGGAAAATATTGTACTGCATGAGAAAAATAACCAATGTCGATAATCAATTTGTACTGCATTCAACAATATTGTACCGTCCCACCCCGCCGRAGRCCCACCCTCACCGACGACCTAACCCCTACCGCCGTCCTCGTCTCGCCGCCATCCCAGCCACGCCCTACCCTACCGCCGACGACCTAACCCTACCGCCGTCCTCGTCTCGCCGCCATCCCAACCACGCCCTTGTTGGGGCTGGTGTCCTATACAGTTAGTGCAATAACATTTAAATCTCTAAAAGGATCAAAGGGTAT
>VHZZ01013667.1:25976-40543 GCA_009801015.1 Silene noctiflora | reverse complement strand
ACCACAGCATAATTCATTTGCAACACACAACATCATATACACACACATTCCGTTCTCCATTCCTCCACAACATACATCCCATATACTTCCAACATCATTACTTCACATAGATTACGATACATATGCAACATCACTAACTAGCACATAGCGATCCCTTAATAACACCCCATTGTGACCGATTTGAAGCTGTAGGGCGAGGTCGCGACTTTAGGACGTCTCCCAAGCCTTTGTGTGAGCTCCTACAACTTCTACCCCGGTTTCATTTTATTTTGACTCGCTAGGTTCATTGTGTTCATTAGTTTTAGGTTCCAAAATCGCCGCTCTGATACCACTTTGTAACACCCCCATACACCAAAGTGCCTTACCAAGGCCACCTTAGGTACAGGAATGCTACCATCTCGGTTTTCCGAGGCAATGTATATCAAATAGACAATAGCGAAACGTACTTTAAATTAAGAATTTAAACCGTTTACAAGGCAAACCAAAACTGTATCAACCATAAAGAAACAAAAGTCTAAAAGGTCTAAAACTAGCTACAAAACTGGACATAGCAGAAGACTTCTAAACTCGTGGAGATCACCCAGCTATCCCATGCACATACGTATCAAACCTGCTCAACAACTTCTCACTATCCCCGAATGGATCACCACAGTTTTCAAAACATAAAACGGGGTCAGTTACTGACAACACAAACCAAACATAGAAAAGCAACACAAGCCACACCAACTCCACCATCACTCCATATCACTGACTACACACCCGAGGTGTGTAGCCCTGCCAGTGGGGGACCGCAGCCATTCCAACCTAAGCCCCACTCATCTTATCCGAGCGAAAACCCATGTTCATTAATGTGCACATCCCCTGCTGTGGCGCGTTCCACAGAGGGCGAATCAARGGCGTGAAGTCACTCCCGCAAGTGACCCCACTCAGCCGAGGAYGCACCTCGCAAYACAGACAGTRCATGAATCCACCATACAACATCATMCAACCAAWCATCCATAACATATTAACAAACATAATTAACCATACACATGAAGTCAGTAACCGAGTAGGGAAACCYTACCTGAATAGCAATCACCACGTATCAATCAATGCTCAGAAATGCTCCTCTACGAATTCACCTCCTATACAAACATATAATCACACAATCACAATCACCACCASAAGACCCCCAATTATCCCCCAAAACACCCGATTAGGGTTTAGACCAAAATAAACTAAAAGACATAAAAACGGTACGCAAGACTTACCCACAAGACAATGATCGAAACGGCGTAAAGAACTCCGATAACTGACGACCCTAGCCTTTGGATTTGCTAACAATGCGAGGAAGACACATTTACATTCTCTCTTTGCTTTTTGAAAAGTTTTCAAGAAAAGATAAATTGTGAAAATTTAAATAAACTGTCGACCATATTACCATATTAATCTCGCGTTATTAACAAAGCCCGACTAAAAAGACCTGTAAGACAGACTTACTCGATCGAGTAAGTGACTTAGTCGATCGAGTGCCCCTTAGTCGATCGAGTGCCACACGTACTTGATCGAGTACCCAACAAACAGACTCTAATTGTAAAGCGCACTTACTTACTCGACAGAGTAAGGCCTACTCGATAGAGTAGCTACAGGAACAGAAAACTGTAGTATTACAAAGTCGGAGAATGTAAATAACTATAAATCGACAATCGGGTAAAATAAAATGCATGTGTGAGGTGATTTTGGCATGAGAGGAAAATAAAAGCAAGCAAGCAAATGAATAATCATAGTATGGCCACCTAGTTAAAAAAAAAACTAGATTATTACAAGTTCAAAAACCAAATCCTTGGTCCCTTGACTCTTCATCGGATTGCCTTCCAAGGAAAACACCATCTTGAGGGATTTGGAACTCCTTCCAAAAATGCATCATCTCGGAAAGCCACCGGTCTTCTTAATTATAAATAAATTACAAATGAATACATAGAAATATTATATTATACATTTGATATATTAAAAATTAAACTATTATAATTACAAACCGGCGATACGAGATCGCAAYTAAATTACAACCAAACCGTTATTCCCTTACATTACGGGTAATAACGATTAAAAAACTAGGCCATACTAGGTACAAATTACATAAATACTTTAAATAAATGACATTCATTCACAAAATAATTAAAATGCTTAAAAAATGCTGCAAAAATATGCCAAAATCCCCTCATAAACAATCATATTGATACTAGCTCGGATTTGTGAAATTTATCGATTTTTAACCATTAAAAAWCAATAATCAACCCTTAAATCTCATTTAAGCCCAAAAAAATTATCTAAACTGTTTTAGAACTCAAAATTAGTCCTTACTAATTTTTTGATGCATAATTAAATTGAATTGATATCATTTGCTAGTTATATCAGATTTATCATAACTATTATGAAATAAATCCAAATTAATTATAAACATTATAAAAACTTAAAATAATTTTATTTATATTCTGGAACATCTACATGGACCTAAAAAGTTCAAAAAACTTTCCCAAAATGTTCGAATAAATTTTATAGAGAAAAAGATCGATATTTATCGGTTTTTAACCATTAAAAACCAATAAACATAAAAATAGGTGATATCAATTTTTTTAAATTTCATTTTTAAATTTTAAAACATATGTATGAACTTACAAAAATTTATCATAGTCAGAAAAACACGTTTGATATTTTTGAGCATATAAATTTCATTTTATCGATTTTTATCTCATAAAAATTAATGAACATGCAAAACTCAATAGAAAATTACGAAATTTTTCATAAAATATGTAGAAAATACAATGAAACACCAACAAAAATTCAATACCAGAATTAACATGCAACTATTTTTAGTTAACTCTTAACAAAAAATCGGTATTTTTGACTCGGTTTTTATACAAAAATCATAATAAGTAGCAAAATAACTTCACAAATCACCAAACTTGACCACAAAATCTTTGAGATCACTAGGTATGCATGCCCAAAAAAATTCTTGCTAAAACCTCTATTAACACCATTTTTTGATTTTTTAAAATTATCTCATAATTTGTTAAAATGCTTAAAATTAGCATGCATGCTACAAGCTAGCTCGATACCACTTGATAGGTCCATAGACCTCTAATTAGACTCTCTAATTAGTTTACCAAATTACTTTTAATTTAGAAATTAAGATCTATGTAGATGCGTGTAATTATAAAGAAAAAGACATAAATAAGATAAGGAGAAAAATCCTCACATTGGGTTTTCGGAAAAAAAAAAAAAAAAAAAAAAAAAAACTTGTTGATGTTGAAGTATTACGAACTTAGAAGATCCTCTTAGCAATCTTTAAATCTCCAACATAGAAGATCTCCTGTTAAAGTTGCACCCAAGAACTTACCCAAATCTCTAATATATTTTGACTAAAAAATAATATTAGAGTGCCCTTGATATTTTATAAATACTGATAATATACTAATCTAATTAGAGTAATATTACTAGTTGTTTTAGAGAGATGATTTTAACATGCAAAAATGAGCAAAAGTTAACAACAAAAATAAGAACACAATCTTCTTATTTTGTGAGGTGGGAGCCGGCTAGGGTAGAGCAAAAGGGGGAGGTAGAGTGTTAATAAAAATTAGCATGCTAGTAATCATTATGTCTTAGCATGCCTAAGTCTAATATTTAGATTTGGAAAGCCAATTATAGGCTTAATTGGGAAGACAACCCTAGGTGTAGAACCCTAGGCAATCCGGCCCATTGTATTAGAATGTGTGCCAAAATTGATTTTCATATTCGTCTTACGAATACGCGTAAATCTTTAATTAATCGTCTTATACAATAAAGTGTATTCTCAATTAATATGTCTAATAACACTCTTAATATATTTTTATACGTATACAAATATACGTAAATATAATACGTACTAACACTAACCGAATTAATCAATGAGTACGATTTTATTAATTAACAATTGATTTATAAAATCCGACTCTACTAATTTATTATTCAATTATCAAATAATTACACAACAATTTTCGCCGGCACGAGTTCTTAACTAGATATCTCTAAACTACATTACATGAATAACTTTTAGTCAGTTTATCAAGGGACTAATTAAATTGTATCATATACAAATAATTAATTTTTTATTTGGGCTTGTTCCTTTAAGTGTGACCAAAAGGGATCAGCTGAACACCGCCGTCATACGACAGTAACGTCAAACCCTAGTCGGCCAATCGTTACCGATATACATTGATCAGCTGACTAATATTGCTAGTAAATATCCCAAATATATTTTCTTTCAATGAGATTTATTATTTAAACGCACTATTGTGGAGTACACCTACTCCAACACTCCAAGCCTAAGGAGGCGCGAGAATGAAGTAATTGTCGATTACTCCCTACTAGAAGGTTTTCCAGATGTCCAATTCATCAATGAATCTCAAAGGATTGCATTTTCAAGACTATTTGGTAAGAAAATCCTACCCACTCGCTTTGTTAGCGAAATTACATTGCTAAAATTGGGTATTCGAGAGCAGACTAAGGCTCTATTTGAGGATCTTTGACTCTCCCTTATGTTTAATATGCATGAATTGACATATAAACAACTTATGTTAGAATTCCTAAGTAGTTTCCATGTATCCACCTTGAATAGAGTCATTCGAATGGAATTTCGATTGGAAAATATAACGAGAACCCTAACCTTGGTAGAATTTGCCAATATCTTTGGCCTTGATGTGAGTGCTAATCGACCACACAGACCAAAAGGGTATGACATAGGACCTCTATGAAGGGCCCTTACAGGCCGAGAATTGATAAAATTCCGAGATTGCTTTGCTTTATCCATCCAAAACCCAATTATTCGATATACCTATCGCTTCCTCACTAGCACAATTCTTGCCCGAAGAGAACTCGCCATAGTATACGAGCTTGACCAAGATTTCTTCGAGTCTTACTTGTAAATCCAAGGAAAGAGTAAGTACATTTTCAATGCCCCATTTGTGCTATTGGAAAGATGGACTAAGTTTGCAAATGGAAATGAGGGTTCAATGAGGCATATTGTAAATGCAGGCTTAATCACTATAATCGCCAAGCACTTCAACCCAAATTTCAACCATGATCACTCCTATATCCCGATCCCAAGAAATATCTTAATCAAAGAAGATCTCCTCTGACATCATCGCCATTGGATTCGTTTTAAGGAGAGTGATAGAATTTTGTGGTTGACCAAGGGATGCTCACCCATTGAGCTACATCGAGAAGGGTTCCCACGAGTTACTCCACGTCGTAGTCCCCTTTCCCGAGTACCCTCATACTTAGTGTCGGGCATCATCATAATGACTCCATTAAGAGCCAATGCTCCACCAAGGCGTCAAGCTAAGGAAAGTGAAAAAGAGACCTCGGAAGAAATACAAATTCCCCTATTTCCAATCAAATATGAAGAGTATAAGCACCCCGACTCTCAAGCCAACATCAAAGATTTCATTAACGGTCTCCTCCAAGACTTACATCATCAACTTTATCAAGACCGCGTGGACCTTTACAACACCATTTATCCTTTTATCCATGAGCAAGTCTCGCAAGGGAAAATTTCTTGGGATAGCGTACTTCCTTCTTGGACAAATTTTGATCCCCTCTTTCAAAACTTCAATCAAGACGTCGAGGGCGGAGAAGGGAGAAGTATTGGTGCGGACAATGGAAATCTAAATGATTAGGACATGGTCGAGCTTGATAGTGAGGGTGATATGTTTGTTGATATACCTACGGACGATGGTGAGTCCGACTTCGCCGAAGAAGGCTTGTGAAAGAGAAGATCCAAAAGGAGAGCCACTCACATGTAAAGGTAATGGCTACCGCAAGCATTACACTTTGTCCCACCTTTGTGAGTCTCCTAATCCTCCTTTGGTCTCTCTTTTTATCTCATGGTCAATACTTGTAGTTAATTTTCTCAAGCATTGCATTCATGCCCTTGTGGCCGAATTTCCCTTCCTTACACTAATAATAATGTTGTAAATGGTTGGGGACGTTTGAGTACAAGAACCTCGAGTCAATTCAAATTGGCTCTCTGACTAATCGATAGCATGCATCACATAGAGTAGTTTAACTTAGTTTGCATCATTTGTACATACTTATCATATAGGTTTGCATGGTTAGAGCATCCATTTATTCATGCATGTATTTACATTTTCCATTTCCTTTTCTCACTTTTGTACATTGAGGACAATATCCATAATAAGTGTGGGGATGTGAACATTATTTCAAAAACTTATGAAAATTCGAAAAACTTGAAAAACCTAAACACATTCTTTACTTTTTCATATAGATAAAAACCATAAAAAATCGAAAAACTTTCAAAAACATGTCCTTTACTATTTAATGTATAGCTCCAGTGTTGTATATACACCACATTCGAGACATCTTTAAGGGATGCATGAAGAGCCGCATGGTATGATCGTTTCATTCTCTTATCCCTATTTCTTTATGTTAATGACAATGTGGTGCATTTTTGTTGTTGCGGCTTGTCTACTATGTGATGATAGAGGTTGCATTTAGATTACTTGCCATATTAGTTGTTAGAGTATGTGCATTAGACTTGTATATATATATAGTTGCATCATGGCATATAGCTTGAACTTAGGAAAAAAACCTTTGTGAAAATGTCTAAATGAGATGCTTGACAAGTGTATATAAGGCCCTTGTAGATACTTTTTCTCCGTGAGACTTTGTTTGTTAGAATACATATAAGACACCCTAGGTTGTGTCCTACTATTATCTTTTGTCCCATGAGTTAAGGCCTAGTCAAGGGTTTTCATGTGAGTCACCTTGTCCAACCCTATGATATGATATGGACCCGATAAACTTATCTAGGTGACCTTGAATTGACTTGGTGGTTTGGCATCCAAAAATACTTCTCAATAATAAGTTTGAAATGCTCTTTTCAAAAGTTTTGTTGTGGATAATTCCCAAAGTAAGCCTCAAATGTTTTGTAAAGTGAAATGCCATTGTGAATAATTTTGAAGGAGTACCACTTCGATGTGCTTTAGTGTGGTATCCATTGAATTGGGCCCTCATTCGGTTGTGAATTCGACAACCCAAAGACAGAGTGACTATCACCCCAAAAAAGCGATTTGTCTAGAGGTTAACTTGTTGTCTAATAAGCGATTGGAGAAATCAAAGGACACTAGCTAGTGTGGGACAAACCCTATATAAAATTTTGAAAGTGAATGTGAATGAGATCAAGTTTCAAATACCAATCAAATCCACTTTTGTTTTAAAGAATTGAGCAATGCATCCCCCCCATAAACTTTTTGTTATGCCACCTTGTTGAGCTTGGGACGATCCATGGCCTTTACACTTGTAGAGAATCCGAGACTTGCCATGTCATATATATTCCACTAACATCATAGGGATCATCCTTCTATCCCATCCGATCCCCCTTGACGAAAGCATTTAGCGATTGAGGATAAAATTAACCTAGTTTGACACCATTTAGAGGTGACTTGTATGTATCCCTTTGGACTTAGTAATTTAGAGAACTAGTATCTTTGATGAAATGTGCACCCTTATATTGCTTCTTATTTAGATGATTTTTGCCACTTAAATGAGGAAAGTGGCTATTCTTTATGTAGATGCATCCTTTATCTTGTTATGTGCTTCATTTAGGATGAATCGCCATTTTGGCAAGCCCCACCTTGCCTTACAAGAAGGCACCCTACCTCATGGATGCCTTGTTGTGAGTTGAAGAGGCGAAGTGAGACCCGATAAATGTCTCACATTGGCTAGTTAGTTTAAATAAAGGTCTTAGTTTGATCACCTCTTTACTCGGGACGAGCAAAGGTTCGGTTCTGGGATATTTGATGTGACTCATTTACACGCACATTTAGTCCCATAACTAGCCTTGTTCCTTATGCTTTGTCCAAGAATTAAGGTCGTCTTCTATCTTTAGTTGCCCATTTTGCTATTCTATGTGGTTTTGGTGCTCTTGGTAGGAGAGGAGTGCCAACCATGCAATCTTGGAGCAATTCAGGGGCTAAATGGATCCCATATAACGACCAAGCACGAAGAAGGGATCAATACTAAAGACCGTAATAGTTATGTGAAGTATTTAGGCAATGATGAGGAACTCCCACGGGTCTTGAGGAGCCCTCACAAGTCTTAGGGCAGCAAGCAAAGAGGAGCTGAACTGAAGGAGAACTCGCACGAGTCCTCCCTGACTCATGCGAGTCTGAAGCTAGCTCGTGCGAGTCCCCCATGACTCGCACGAGTCCCCCTGCAGAATTCTCCCTTGGTCATATTGAAAATTACCACGAGTCCAACAAGCCCTTGCTCATCCTTGGACTAATGTAAGGGGCCTAATCGTCATTTAAGCCCTTAGTTAGTCTTAATGTTTTACTTAGTATAAATGGCTTATGTAATTAAGTAGAAAAGGGAAGAGGATTGACAACCCATCTCTTAGTTTAGATTAGTTTAAATACACTTTAATCATCTCCTTATTATTCAAGCAATTGAAGATTTAGTTTGTAATTGAAGAATTCTTGGGTTTAAGATTGGGGAATTGACAACTCCTCATCATTAATCAAAGCTTTCTTCCATTGTTCTTCCATTCTCTTACTCATCTTAAGTTGGTATAATATTCTACTCTTTGTTCATTCAATTATTTACTTGCTTTACTATTTAATTCATCATCATCATGTTTATGCTTTCTAAGATATTTCACACCCCTTTTGGCATGATCATCACCGTGATGTGTGAGTAGTCCTCTAGCTAGGGTTGATGGGGGAGTAGGGGAGTAATTATGGGGTAGATCTATGTATGATGAGTTCATATGAATAATTGTTTGTTATGTTCTTCAACATATGCACATGTTATGCTTGATAAAATGCTTGCTTGACAACCACCCATGATTCTCTTATCTCCTCAACGAGACTTATAAGAGATAAACTAACTCGAGTCTTGTTAGACCATGCATTTGTTCAATGGGTAGGACGAAGTCGTAGTAGGATTCGTAAGCTATAAACCAACTCAACTCCGAGACCTAGATCTTCCTAAGGGTTGTAAGATATAAAAGAACTCGACCCTAGCATAACTACAATCATTTATCGGATTCACTACTTCGATCATCCCTTGTTTCCCTCAACGAATCCATGACACCCTAGTATCTTTAATCAATTGTGTACAACCCCACTTTCAATCAATTCCATTCTTTGTTACTTCCTTCATTTACATTTTTGTTATATTAGCATAACTTTCATCTCAACCCAAATTTGTGACACCCAAGACATAACTAGTTTGCATTTGATCATAGCATGACAAACCGTCCTTTGGGATTGACATCTACTTGCTACTTGGTAGTTAGTTAGAGTTATAAATATTTGTTTGATGGGCGTTGAACACGAAACGTGCATTACCCGTGTGACCATAATAATTGCAAATCAAGTATTCAGGTAAGTCAACGTTTTTTCTCTTCCTGAAGTCACGTTCAGAAGGAGTAGATTTGCATTTAGAATGGTCTCTACAGCCATAGCACTCATGTCCTAATCCCATTTTCATATTGTTGTCGGATTGTTCAGTTAGGAAATTTAAGAAATTAGTGCTACCTTCCCACTTATCGTGAACCTTCCTACATGCAAAAGTAGTTCTATTAAGGATTCAATTTTTTTATGACATGACGAGTGATCGACCTTATTGATTTCATTAAAGTTGTCACGATAGTCTTGAAATCTTTTATTTAGAATGAACATAACTTCCTTGTGTTGTTTCTTAACATTGGATATATGAGCTTCTGATTCTTTTAATTGCTCATTCAGAGAATCAATTTCCTTCTTTTGATATGAAATTATAACTTCTCTTGTTATAGCCTTAGATTTAAGAAGTTCATTAACCTTACTCAATTCTAAGGTTATTGCTTCAGTAGCTACAATAACTTTGGCTTGAAGATGTTTAATTTTGAGTTTTAGCTCTGAGGTTATAGCTTCATTAGCTACAACTTTACACTCAAGAGCTATTTTCTCAGCCTTTGCAAATTGTGAAGTTGTAGCTGAATTAACCATAACTTTAGATTTTAGCTTCTTTGTTTTGGCCTTCAAAACTTGATTCTCTTCAGCAATATAAATAATTTGTTCCTTTAAATCTTTCAATTCAAGACTTTGCTCAAGACATTTATCAAGAGTTTGTTCAAAGTAATCTATCAAATCACTTTTAGACAACTTTTTAACTTAATTCTTAAGATGAGTAAAAGTTACCTCTTCCTCTTCATCTTCTGAATCTGATTCGCCCAACAAACAAAACATTGATCTTAAATTAACGCTTTCATCGTCGCTATCTAAAATTAGGTCATGGCTAATGTTGCTTAAGCACAGATTTGTGACCTCTACTTCTTCGGAGTCCTCGTCGTCTTCAGTATCAAGGTCTCCCCAGTAGGATGCTATCATAACTTGTTTGAACTCGTTCTTGATTTTCTCTCTTTTGGATTTGTCTTATTTTCAATCATGTGAAACAATCTTTGATCATATGATCAGTCTCTTCGGACTTGAAGAATACTCTATTAGCAAATGATGACTTTGACTCAGTTACTTTTTTATTGATGTTTTTGTTATTATTCGACTGTTTTGCTTGCTGGTTTTGAAGAGTCTCTTTTTAAAATGACTAGCAAACAACACAGTTTTATCCTCAATGTCAGGTCATTATTACTACCAGAAGCTTGCACGGCCATACTTTTCACTTTTGCCGGTTCATCATCATCATTATTGAGCATGATCTCATGTGCCATGAGTGAACGTATAAGCTCTTGATAGGTGAGTAAAGTAAGGCCTCTAGCTTCTTCAATGGCAGTGACCTTAGGTTGCCATTTTTTCGTAAGGCTCCTAAGAATCTTCCTGGCGATATCCTCAGATTCAAATTTCCTACCAAGGTTTCGCAATTCATTAATAATGCTAGAAAAAACTTGCGGACATGCTACCAATTGATTCATTTCGCTCTATTTTAAAGAGTTCATATTGTTGAATCAGTAAGTCAATCCTATGTTTCTTAACAAGCGAAGTACCTTCACAGGCTAATTCAAGACCGTCCCATATTTCCTTGGCTGAATTACAAGAAGAGAAGCGATCAAATTTAGCTGTAGTCATGCTGTTTTGTAACAAGCTCATTTCTTTAGAAATTTTCTCTGCCTTCTTAGAATCGGCCTCAACATAGTCGTCTTCTTTATTTTCATATGTAGTGCCTTCAGATGATTTTATTTGGTCAGTTCTATATAATTTTGCAGCACTCCCAATCGTGTCCCTTTATGTAGTGTGTCATCATGTTTATCCAAACACTATAATTCTTCTCATCAAAGATGGGACATTTGAAATATTTGGAAACCATTTCACACAATGCAGCCAGATAAAAAAATAGATAAACGGATCAGCCTCTATGCAATCAAGAGCACGAGGCTCTGATAGCAATTGAAGAGTCTATCGATCTGAAATACTCAAGAGAGGGGTTAATTGAGTATAATAAAGTATGCCCACTTTTTTATTTGTCTGTATATGGCGTGTAATTCAATAGATTATTTGAAGTATTGGATTAAACTCGACTAATCAACTAACGTTGCAAAACGTAAAAAAACGAAATAAAGAAAGAGTGCAAAAGACACTTGGGTTTTTGAAGTGGTTCACTTTCAAAAGTCGAAACCTACATCCACTATTCTCGATTAATTATTTTAGTACCTTTCTAAGGATTACAAAATAACTAACCCACTCATACAACTAACTCTAGTTGTTATTCAATTTGAGTATCATTAAATACTCGACTATCTTACGCTAATAGGAAAGTGCTTGATTTTTCTTCAAATGTTCACAATTGGGATGTTTAAGAAACAATATGAAGCGCTATTATCTTATAACGATTTAATTATAAATAAGTGCAATAATCTGAAGAACACGACTTTTCAAAAGATTTACATTGCAAAAGAAAATAAATCATTTGGTTTTGATTGCAAAAGATTTCTTAGTTCTAAAGATTGAAAAATGTTTTTAATTGAATAAATTAGTATAATATTTAAAGTAGAGAGGGAGATCTAGGTTTTTATCTTTGAAACCCTAGATGGTTGGGGATCTCATGTAGCATGTAGGAAAAGAAAGAGATATTTAAACCTTTAATTAATCTAACAATAACTTGGCAAGGAAATAAAATAAATCTAGATAATCATAAAGAGATAAAATATCTCTAATAATAATCTTGTTTAGATTTACCCTAATCTTTACTTGCACAAGGAGTTTTACACGAGTGATAGGCGGCTCATAAGCCCACCTCCTTTTGTGTAAATCGCTAGCTGAGATATTAGGTTTGATAAATTAGGGTTTAAACATGAATAATTAGAAAACCCTAGTTAGCCACCAAAGAACAACTCATAAGTTGTTACATAAGTTGGCTAATATTATGGGTAACCATCTATTCAAATCCCAATTTAATTTCAAGACTTAATATACTATAAATAAGTTTTTCATTAAAAAGATTCTAAAGATAAAATTTGAAAAACTATTTTTAAAATACTTTAAAAAGATAAGTCGTGCCAATGTTTACTGCAGCTCAAAGTTATAATCAAAACAGCTATAACCTTAAGCCTAGTTGAGCAAAGTTATAGCTAAAACACCGATAACTTTACTAACCAAAATTACTTCTTCAAATACCGTTATAAGACGAAGATCTACGCTATCTAATCTTCCTGGAGATCTTCAACATAGGATTATTCTCTTGAATTTAAATAGGAGCTCTTCTTTTGTAATACTCCGTTTTTTTCGAAACTTAGTTAAGAGGCTTGTCGACGATAATTATATTTATTTTAAAGGTTTTATCAAATGATTATTAATATATGTATTTTAAGAAATGAGGTTTTTTATAACCAAATTATATTCTTATATATTTTATTATAATAAAATATGTTTTATGAATGTTAATATTTATTCTTAATATATATATATATATATATATATATATATATATATATTAATGTATATTAATATATATATATTTATTCTTAATATATATTTATTCTTAATTATATTTATTCTTAATATATATATTATTATTATTATTATTATTATTATTATTATTATTATTAAGGAAATGTATTTATATTTATGAAAAGTGTATTTTATATTTAAACGATTTTTTTGTGACGCGTATTCTTATAATAATAGTAATTTCCGTATCGTGATATTGTAAAGAAATGATTTTTAAGACGATAATTACGGTATTTAATTATATTTAATATATATTACGCTTTACATATCGAGTACGTTAAATTATAAAATAATGAGATGGTATTGGTAAAGGGGGTTCAACCGTGTAGTTATGGGAAAAAGATCGAATGTTTACGAAATTGATTGCAATTAGTACGAGGCTTGAATGTAGTCTTTTTCGAGGCATAAGAATCAATGATTCATTGGACCTATGGGAGACAATTACAAGGCTATTAGAATATGCAACTACCCGACCATTCAAACACCATTTTCCATCCTAATAATTCTGATATGGTAAAGAGGGATAAAGGGAGAAAGGTAGGCTTGAGACGGAAACCGTTCAAGGTACGATTTATATTATCGCTTTATCGTTTGCCTTTTACCATTTCTTGTTAACCCACTTAGGACTCGATTAACCCGACCCTAGACTGACTCGACTATCCAAGTCGTTACCCTAGGCTAGGCTCGGACTACAAGGGGTTAGGGTGACCCGTCGGTGGCCGACGTTGACCACGGTGGTGGTGGTTAGGACCATAGTAAACCGGGTTGTTGGGGGTTCAGTTTTCGGGGAGGCCAAAGGGTTTTGGGGGATTCGACCCACTAATCGTGACCAAACTGACCTGGGCTGGTGGCTGGTGATTTCAGGGGTATGGTCGACCACCCTGGTGGTAGGTGGTGGCAGAATGCGCCACCACGGTGGTTGAGGCAAGGGAGACACAAAATAGGGAGTTTGAACCCATTTTCAAGACTCGACTTGACCAGGGCATGGTGGGTTGGAACCTGATGGTTGGGTAGACCTCGGAGAGTGTGTCACGGCGGCGGTAGGTAGTGTTTGGTGGTGATGGTGGTAAGGAAACAAAAAAAAGGGAGAGAGGGCGTTTGTGGACCTGGCGGTTTGTGGTGGTTGTTGTGGCAGTTCAGAGGGGGTCGAGAAGAGGAGGAAACAATCCCTGGAACCACCATGAGTCAGTGGTGACGAAGGTGGTGGCCAGAGGTGGTGTGGAGTTGTGAGGTGTTAGTGTCGGGTTGAGAAGAGGATGGGTCTGTGTGGTTGCTGGTGCTGGTTCGAACTGGGTAAGTTAAGGGAGGTGTTGGCGATGATGAGGGTGGTAGCTAGGGTGTGTATTGGTGGTCGTGCTACTGTCAGCGACAGGTGGGCAGAGGGGCGGCTGTTGGTGGTGCGTGTTGGTGTTGAGAAGGGAGTTGAGAAGTCAGTATCTCGTAGTCAGTATCTCGTTTAAAAACGAGTTGGGTTTTGGGTTTTAGATTATTAATTGAGACGGAGTTCGTTGTAGTTCGTACTTGTTTCGTTTTCGTCTTAGTTCGCTATTCGTTCATCTTACGTTACTTGTCTTGTTTTAATATTTT
>VHZZ01013657.1:27099-37519 GCA_009801015.1 Silene noctiflora | reverse complement strand
TATGGTGTGTTGTAAGGAACTTTCAAATTAATGGATTACTTACATTTTCCTAAATAAAAAACATAACTAATATGTAATTGATAAAATGACTAAATATGTAATTAACAAAATGGATAAACTATAATGGATAAACCTAACAACAACATGTAGTAAGCTAATAGAAAAGTAAAAATGCTAATGATGATAGTGATAATAATGAAACAATGAAATGGACGGAATAACGATTTGCAAATGATGAATTATCGAGCTAAATAATAATGAGAATGGTAAAGGAAATTAAGAAATTAAAACTAGAAATAAGATTGCCGTAACAAAGGAAATAGAACTTGAAGTAGTAGAACAAACAAAACCCAAATAACTTGAAATGAAACCTGTATTATAACTTGGAAGGCTTAAAGAAATGTTTATAACAACAAATAAAACTACAATAAGATCTCAAACTAATTTTGAAAACTGAAATTTGTGATGATAACGCGCAAGAAGCGTAAGAGAAGTGTAAGAGAAGTCTCCTAAATGACGGAATCGACACCCCTTATATAGGAATTCGAGGCAAAACATAAATGTCTTAAATAGGGGCAACCCCGATCGGGGACGGGGGGAATCCGGTTTTCTCCCTAAGGACCTTTATTAAATGCAATAAGGAATCCGATAATCCGTCTTAAATCTCCTTAATTCCCCGGTAATTGCAATTAGGGAATCCAAGGCTTGGCTCTTAATCTTCCTTGGGTTTCATTTCCTTACTTGTACACCAACCAAGCTTTCATTTGGGCTTCATTTCTTTCACTTGGACATCAACCCAAAATTGGTTTCTCATAATGTTCTTCCATGGTCAAGTCTTTTTTTCATTAGCCTCGTGAACCTTGGCGATTGCTAATTTGACGGGAAAAAGTTACCGAATGCTTCATTTCATACAAAATGCCATGAACACAAGCAAAACACCTAGAACACAGAATTAGCTCACAAATACACGATAAAAGTGCAATAATAAAAAAAAACTGAGCTAAAATAGGGAGTCAAATCATATATAAATTGGACACATCAAACTCCCCCAAGCTAAACCCTTACTTGTCCTAAAGTAAGCATATAAAACTAAGACAAGAGTAGTAAGCAAACAAGTCCCAACAAATGCATAATCCCATAACAAGCTAACAAGTATAATGATTTAAATCCTGAAACAACATGGGCATAAGGATAATGCATAAACATGGATGAGATTTATATGGCGGCGTAGTGCGAATGACTTCAAATGAACTTTTAAGCCCTTGCATTATCTTTTTACTTTGGACTCTCACGGTTCACTCAAGCTCATTTATATGTGAAAGGATATTTGTGTGAGTAGCACTTACCTATCCTCTACTCATGAGAGTGTGCCCGCTGTCTAATATGGTAGTCATTTCAAACCTTAAGTCAAAACATTCAATAATGCAAGCATAGAAAGAAGCCAATGGTAAGAAGAAGGCAATAGGTAATGGNATGAGATTTATATGGCGGCGTAGTGCGAATGACTTCAAATGAACTTTTAAGCCCTTGCATTATCTTTTTACTTTGGACTCTCACGGTTCACTCAAGCTCATTTATATGTGAAAGGATATTTGTGTGAGTAGCACTTACCTATCCTCTACTCATGAGAGTGTGCCCGCTGTCTAATATGGTAGTCATTTCAAACCTTAAGTCAAAACATTCAATAATGCAAGCATAGAAAGAAGCCAATGGTAAGAAGAAGGCAATAGGTAATGGGTAATAAGGGGGATCAAAATGAATTATGGAGCGTGGAGCTATGTCAAGCTAACAACAATAAAGTGAAAGGATGCTCAATCCCAAATTAAACCCAATATTAAAAGTCAAAAACAACAACATAATGAATTCTATCAATACAAATCATAAGTTTACTCCCCAAAACTTCTTGAATAATAGCATGGGAGTTACTTAACACAACCTCTTCTTCATTTCTTTTTCTCATTCAAATCATGCTTCTTTTTTTTTTTTCTTTCACATCTTTTTTCATTTCAACTATTCTTTTTTTTTGCATTTCACTCCACTTCCAATGATACGGAGATCAGTAATTTCGTCTAACCAAGCTCACAATGACAACACAATAATAATATCCCAAATGAGCACCCAAACACACATGAATAAGCTATTAGCTCAACAAGGTAGGCAAGTTTATATGTAGCTAGAGTTATTTTGTAAGACAATGTGGTATAAGGGGCTAAAATAAGGGCATCAAGTCAATGTGGATGGCTTCAAACTTACAAATCATGAATGGAATGTTTGAAGCTATCATTAGGACATACAATAGGGCATAATCATATTAACCATGACAAAAAGTAAGTAAGCAAAGCATACGAAGCAAAAAACAAGCAAAATTTCAGAATCTTTTTAGAAATTTTTTTTTTAAACTGCAAACAAACTAAGATGCAAATGCAATTCCCCCCCCCCCCCCAAGCTAAAACACCACATTGTCCTCAAGCTAGCATAAATATGGGGGACCATCGAACAACAAGAGTTCATCCAGAAAAGGGCCACCAACGAGAGCCTGGCCCCCTAGGTGGCGGTTGATCACCGCCGGATTAATCATATAATCATCCAAATGCTTGGGAACTAATTCACTCTAAAAACAATAATAGAGCATTATAAAAGCAATTCCTAGCATAAACAAGTGGAAAATCAAAAACCCCCAAATTGATTTAGGGTTTGAGAAATTGGAATTAAAGAGGTGAAATGGATGAAATCAAAGATAAAGAGAGTAGAAGCTTACTTGTCGATGCAAATAGATGAACAAACTTTTGATTCTTGTTGCTAAAAGTGGTTTTGAGTGTGATTTAAGGTGAAAAAATGAAGAAAAGAGAGAAGAAGGAGTAGTTGTTACTGTCCTTGTTTTGTGAAGCAAATGTAGACTTTCCAATATCCCGTGTTTGAATAAAACACGAAAAAAAATACAGAATCACGTCCCCGATCGGGGACGCCCCACCCTGATCGGGATTGACCAGTTCCACGCGCTTTTGAGTTTCTTGCTTCATAATTCGTATTTATAACAACCCGACCCGTCACCGTTGTAACACAACCCCAATAAGATGAGATGTGTAGCTTTGGGCGTATTATTTACCATCACTTAAGCCCAAATGCACAAGGCCTTTTACTATGTGGTGGGTGGAATCCTTTATAAACATCTCATAAACTCCTTATTTTCCCGATGTGGGACAACTTTTTCCCTCAATCTCTTGGCGTGTTACAAACTCCCCCACTTAAAGAACACAATGACCACGTTCTGCCTCGAAGTTGGTTGCAGCCAAGCCTAGAATCCTCCCCCGCTAGGTGGGTGAACCGGGTACTCCTGACCACATGCTCACTACCCCCACGGTCGCAGGGTTGCTCCGATACCACCTGTAACGACCCGACCCGCCACCATCGTAACATAATCCCAATACGATGGGATGCTCCCTCTAGGCCCATCCTCACTTAAGCCCAAAAGGAGAAGGTCTTGTTACTAAGTGGTGGATGGAATCTATTATAAGCTTGTCAAAATCTCCTTATTCTTTCCATGTGGGACAATTTTCCACACATTTCTTGAGGTGTTACAATAATATTAATAATACTAATAATAATACTAGTAGTATGCCATAATAATAATAATAGTAATAGTAATAATAGTATTATATGATTATCTTATTCATAATAGGAATAGTAATATAATAATAATATGAAAATATTTGATAAGTTTCCCAGACATTCGTAATTGCTACCTTAAACTACTATATATGCAAGGCTAACCTAACAATCAATCCTTATTCCACATAAAAACTCATAATATCACATAAAAGAGGGAAAGGGAGAGTTGGAAGGAAAAAAAAGGGGAAAGGGAGTTGGGCAATCAATTTGGGGATTTTGCATCTACTTTCATGGATTGAATCTTTTATTTTGTAAGTTCATCTTTAATCTTTCAAAGATTTAATCTTTAATCTTTCTAAGCATGTTTTAAGTTTTAGTTCATCACCTAATCATGTCTAGATTAAATAAAATCATCTATAGTTAAATTTGTGACGATTTTTTTAAAGAATAAAGTTATCTTGGAAAACGTAAAGAATAGACTTAGGTTATTTTAAAGTCTAGTTTATGCCTGCAAAATTTCGTAGTAATTGGCCTTGTATATTTTTCATAATTAATTAGTTATGAACATGTCGACTGAGAATCCGCGAATGAACTAGTAGTCTAAAGTTTATTCCGTAAACCTAATTTATAAATTTAAATTTAGTTGGGTCTTTTTCATACATTAACCTTAAAGAGTCTAAATAATTCCATGCATTGGAATTTCTCAAAAATTATATGTTGAACTTGTTTAATGAACCGATACTTTTTATGCGACGGAATTCGTCAGTATGTATAAATCTTTCAAGAAAACCGTGATAAGTCTTGAATTTGAGGAAAGACTATTTCACAAGAACTTTAAATATATGTCTTAGGGTTCCAACCCCACTGGTCTTGCATTGTTTCGATATTTATTGAATTAATTATGAATTTTATAGTGAGACAGAACTGTGCTGTAAAACGGTAGAATTAGAGATTTAACTTTAAAGTTGTCAAACGGATTATGAGGTGATGGGCATAGGATAAGTTCATGATTAGTTGTTTGGTTATGTATTAATTGTAAATAATTATGTTATATAGGTTATAGATTTGTAAAGGATCAATTTGATTGCTTGTGTGACTCGTGTGACTCGAAGATTTGCTTGCGAGGTAGGATATATCTACTCAACTGTATTACTTTATCTGTACACCGTTTGTTTGACATGTTTACATGTTTGGTTGTAGCCTTTGGCTGGATTATTGGTGCTGGTTGTTATTAAAGGCATGATGTTATATTGTTGTGATTGTTGACATGACATGAAGTTACATTATTTTGGTTATTGGCATGGCATTGCATGTTGTCGTCGGTTATTGTGATTTAGGCCCTGGTTGGTGCTACATTTGAAGACTTGTCGCTGGTGTCCTCATATTTATTTTAGTTTAAGGCCCAGGTTGGTTATGCATACTTGTCTCTGGTGTCCTCAGGTTTATCCCGGTTGGCTCAACGACAGTTTAGTTTGTCCTCGGTCCTAGGGAATGGCGAGGCGGGTGTCTAGGGTTGTGATAAAAGTGTGTCTCGGGTGATATATGGTGATGAATGGGTGTTTCGTGTTTTGACTGTCATTGGTTGCATTGGCTTATTGATAATGCGGTGCATTTATTATTTTTTTACTGTTATTTATTTATATCCTACTCAACCTATGGTTGACATTGTATTCGTGAACACCTGTGATGAACTAATTATTAAGGAGCAGATTGACTGATAGGTACTTGAGTTAGCTGACTTGGGAGCATTGGGACGTGAGCCAGACATGGACCATAGTTGTTGTTTAGATCAGTTAGTTAACTTAAACTTTGTTTACGTATTTTATTTATTTTCGCTGCGTAGTAAATTGTAATATTAAAGTTCAAATTTAATCAGTTGACAAATGTAATAAGACCTTTATTGGTTAATTTTATTTAAAGTACTTTGGATTGTTATACTTTGTTATAAACTAGCTCAGGAAACTGAGATGGTAACTCTCCTAATTACATGGTAGGCCTAGCTAAAGGCTCTTGAATAAATGGGGGTGTTACGGTATTCGTGTCTTGAAATTAAAAGTTACGACCCCAGACCGGGTTTCAGCATGGGGTAGCATGCTAACCCTCCAAATGGCCTTCTTCTCATCATCAAACACCTATAAATCACAATTCAAAATACCAAATAGTATAGAAATTAAATCTAACGCTTCGAAAACAGTAAGTTGTTCAAAAATTTAAAAAAAACACGGGTTGCCTCCCGAGAAGCGCATGAGCAATACAAAAGCCCATATTACTCCACTCATCAGCAAGAGATGGACCAACAAGCTTTTTAGTCTTGCTAGACTTTGTTCTTCTTGAATGTCACGGGCACCTCATCTTTAAAAATAATTCCAAAGCCCATAGGAGTCTATCATATACATGCGCATGAGCAATACAAAAGCAAATGTAAGCAATTGATAAGATAAAAGCCTGAAAGATCAAAAGGAGGAAATGATATATCTTATCAAAGCTCTTATGGGAGACTTCAAAGAGAACCACCATACTACTCCACTCATCAGCAAGAGATGGAGCAACAAGCTTAAGACCATGAAACAAACCAAAGTGCGCAAATTATCATCATAAATGGTCTCAATTGGTGGCATGAAGAATCAAGGAGGTAGGACTCATCAAAAATGGGGGGGTTCATCCCACTTAACCTCTAAATTAGAATCGCTAAGTCCTTCATCAACCTCAAATGGATCAACAATATCTACCACGAAAGGATTTTCTAAAGTTTCTAATGAGTCGGGCAAAACCTCATTTGGAGGGTCAACCTCATCATAATCACGAGAAATCTCAAGAGCATCATCCATAGCAAGGGTCTCATCTACTACAAAGTAATTGTCTTTAACATGAGTCTCTAAATGTTCAATTGGAATAACACTAGGGGAATTTTAAAAGAAAAAGTCGGACCATCATCATCGTTATTAATAATTCAAAATCATTAGGGCCAATAGACTCACATTGGGAGGGTGGAATGGCAAAAGAAGAGATAATAGACTCACATTAGAAAGGTGAGAGGGCGGAATTTTTAAAAATAAACTCTCTTACTCTCTCTTTCTTTTGAGAAAGTTATTCCAAACGAGCCTGAGCCACTTTGAGCTCCTCTCCGATCCGCCATAAATTGAATTGGCATGCTACCTCCCGACATTGGGAAGCCATGAAGTCCAAGAAAATGCTAACGAAAATGAATGTAGACTTGGCTAACAAATGAATGTAGTAAAGTAGGGGTCGAACACAAGGAGACGGGAGTTGCTTAATGAAATGCTATGAATAAAATTTTATCTAGGTCGATTTATCTTTTGGTTTGAAAGTTTGGTGATTATAATAACAATAAAAATGACAAAATAACAATATTAATAAAAGAGCCTAGGGGACTCGGGTCACACATGCATATTAATAAGGATTCATGTCAAGCTATAAATGCATAAAAAACGATGATTGTTTAGGTCTAACGATAACCACCTCTCGCCCTTATTGTCAACCATAGAACTGGTTCTAACGAGCTCTCTCTATTGCTAGATCGGTCTACTAAAACATGCTTAGTCTAATTCAATTTTATACCTCTCGACTTTTAGAAATGAGTTAACAAATTTAATCTAGGATTGTGGTCAATAATTAAAGACTAACAAAGCAATACAAGGATGTGATAAAAACAAGTATTCAATATTATGACATTCTAATTCAACATTTATAATTACTAAATATGCATGGCTCCCCTAATCCCTATACTAAATAACTACTCACACATAGTAAAAACTAAACTAGTAGCATATGATGTAATAGACATGATGATAATGAAATAACGACTAAATGTATATTTGGGAATAGAGGTAATGCTAAAGTAATGATAATAATGTAAATGTTAGAAAAGATGCTAAATAAAATAACTAATATGTAATTGATAAAATGACTAAATATGTAATTAACAAAATGGATAAACCTAACAACAACATGTAGTAAGCTAATAACAAAGTAAAAATGCTAATGATGATAGTGATAATAATGAAACAATGAAATGGACGGAATAACGATTTGCAAATGATGAATTATCGAGCTAAATAATAATGAGAATGGTAAAGGAAATTAATAAATTAAAACTAGAAATAAGATTACTGTAACAAAGGAAATGGAACTTGAAGTAGAAGAACAAACAAAAGCCAAATAACTTGAAATGAAACTTGTATTATAACTTGGAATGCTTAAAGAAATGTTTATAACCACAAAGAAAACTACAATGAGATCTCAAACTAATTCTGAAAACTGATGTAAGAGAAGTGGAAGAGAAGTGTCCTAAATGACGGAATCGACACCCCTTATAAAGGAATTCGAGGCAAAATGTAAATGTCTTAAATAGGGGCAACTCTGAAAGGGGTCGGGGGGGAATCTGATTTTCTCCATAAGGACCTTTATTAAATGCTATAAGGAATCTGATAATCCGTCTTAACTATCCTTAATTCCCCAGGTAATTGCAATTAGGAAATCCAAGGCTTGGCTCTAAATCTTCCTTGGGCTTCATTTCTTTACTTGTACACCAACCAAGCTTTCATTTAGGCTTCATTTCTTTCACTTGGACATCAACCCAAAATTGGTTTCTTAAAATGCTCTTCCGTGGTCAAGTCATATTTCCATTAGCGTCGTGAACCTTGGCGATTGCTAATTTGACAGGAAAAATCTACTGAATGCTTCATTTCCTACAAAATGCAATGAACACAAGCAAAACACCTAGAACACGGAATTAGCTCACAAATAAACTAATAAAAGTGCAATAATCAAATAAAACCGAACTAAAATAGGTTGTCAAATCATATATAAATTGGATACATCACATCATCTACGACACTATCGCGAAACTTGAGTCCTCTCCTGGTCATCTGGTTTGCTGCTTCAGCAAAACTGAATCTGGGCTGAAAATCACTATTGTATCTTTCTTGCACCACAAAGTCATGGTCCCTTCATCTTGTTCGTCAGGGAAACAAGACAAAAATTTAATGCTAGTCATTGAGTTACACAAACACATAAGCTAGCAAACAAGTCCTTATTGGTTTATACCCATCTCTCACTAACAGATTTTCACTTGTCCAATCATTTGTTAGCCTTTTTCCTAAAGATCAAAGTGTGAGCGTCGGGAGCAGTGATGCTCTGATACCAACTGTAATCCCCAGTAAAATCTAGTGCAAAATAGTAACGAAAACACTGTCGGATGAGATTAAATAACACAGTGATAAACTAAATATTCGAACTCGGATTAAATTAAAATAATCCACGGTAAACATTCCCGAAAAGGTAGTCAATACAATTACCACTGTTGCTAAAAAGTGCAAAAAAATAAAACCTCGAAATAGTTCGACAACAATATCCAAAATCAAATGAAAAACAATAGAGGAGGATCTAGTACTCGCTAGCTCTCACACGAACCCCGGTAAAATCCAACACCTGTAATGTTATATACATAACAGCCACAATCAGTGAGGAGTAACTCAGGCGTTCTCCCAGCCACATTTCAACAACTTAAAAATCAAGTTCAAAACATTAAATTATAAGATACAATATCAAATACTCCTTAAGGAAAACCAGCCTAGTGTCTTAGAATAGATTTTCACTCGTACTATGCTAGAGTACCATAATACCACTCAACTATAATAGGGCGACGACTTACCTTGTTGTACATCACTCCAGGATAACATTGGTATAAGGCCCTAGTCTAATATATGTACACAACTCCAGGAATGACTTCACACCCAGTTCGACTATCGATGCATCATTCCATGATAACACCGGGTGTATAGCATAAAGCACAACTACACCTATAGTAAGTTATTATTCTAAAACCCACAACTGACTGTTCCACAATTACTCAAAACCACTTCAAAAGTGTTCAATATTCAAATCCTTTAAAAAGGAAACCTTCCAAGAAGGCAACTTCCAAAAATAGTGACTTTCTATAAAAAGAATCTTACTTAGAACAAAACCTTCTCGAAATATAAATAATGAAAATAGTAATGCATGATGTTATAAATGATGTCATTTAAGAAGTTAGGATATATAAGTTATTAACTTATTATCAAATGGGTTAAACCCATTTCAAACACTAATTTATTATTTAAAATAATAACTAGTTTTGTTGCCCGCGAAATTTACGGAGCGTTTACAACATGTGAATTTTTTCTCTTTTGTTTTTCTCCATACATCTGTTTTATTTATATCCTGGACTTGTTTATATGGATCATTTGTTAAACACTCCCTTTTATAATTTAGTCTTTGTAAAACGCTACATTTTATTTCAAAATTTGTATAACACTCCCTTGTAAATCCTTTTTTTATATTTAATACTCCAAAATTGGCACCTTCGGTGATAAAAACCAATGGTCTAACCATTTTCTTACTTTCGCATGTATGGAGATGGATCAATGTTTCCCCTCCAAATCTTCAATAATCCCAAATACGAATACCGAAGACTAAAATAATTAAGCATTATTCATTATAACGCAATATTTGATCATGATAGTGTAAAAAAATGTTCCACTACATGATTTTATGATAATGTCAAAGCAAAGTGAATTAATGAAATTGAACTGAGCTTGCGGAGCACATTGATGAATAGAACTAAGCTCCAAATTGGTCTAGTTTAAATTTATTGTAAGAAATTGATTACATAGCACAAAGACCATTATCGTCTCCAAATTGTCCTTCCAAAAGGCTGGGTGATGCGTGCATATTCTATAGACTTTACGGTCCATATTTGCACGCATTTCTATGCTAATTAAGTGATTCATTGTCGCTTTATGCCCCGAAT
>VHZZ01013657.1:7493-21409 GCA_009801015.1 Silene noctiflora | reverse complement strand
CCTAGCTATATTAGTTTAGGCCAGTTGGTTTATCTTTGATAGGTACACGATAGCCTTGTCACTGGGATTTATGGCTTTTATGTCAAGCGCACCATATCCAATTGGTAGCTTGTAAATTCGTAATTATATTATCATAGTTAAATTGAAAATTGCTTCAAACTTGTCATTATGCATAATCTCGTTGGCGCATTTACAACTGCAAAAAAAAAAAGAAAAAAAAAGGTATCACTAAGTCAGCAACGCCATCAAGATTCATGAACTATTATCGATTATTTTTAATCCGTATATTTGTCATAGAAAATTCAACATTACAAAAATGCACATGACTCTATGACATTTGGAGAGAATGACATGGTGAAGGACTTTAGTAAGGATATGTTAACATTTAAAAAAAAAATTACTCGATCTTTATAGATTCATAGTGCGATTATTTCAAAATTATTCTAATACTCACCTATTTCATTTTTATTTAGTTTGGATTTAAGAAACATAAAGAAATGTGATGGATAAAGTTATTTTTATTATAAATATTTACTTTATATACTTAGAAAAGGTTAAATTAATTTAATATCAAGAGATTTAAAACCAAAACCAAACAAAATATAGAGATTTCACTCAAGTAAAAAAAATCTATAAACAAAAAAAATAAAATTCAATGGGAATTATGTAAGATACTACAATTAACAAAATGAAATGATTATTCAAAGATCCAATGAATTCGCAAACCGTAGTGCTTGAAATTCCAACATGGTATTGTATACTCATGATTCTATAACAAAACTGTAATAAAGGAAAAAAATATATGAGAAAGTGAGACTCATATGTAATGAGCTTCTATTCAATGTGAAATATAAAGTTTATCCTATCAAAAAAATACTCATATGTATGTAAATACGCATATATATATAGATACTAAAAATTAATGAATATAATGTGGCACCAAAAGAAAGATTATGACAAATCAAATATAACCACCAAAATTACACAAAACAATCAATAAATAATCATCATATCAAAAAAGAAATTGGAATAATAACTACCTTCAAAAATAGCTACCTTCAAAAATAGTGGAATTGTAGTAACTAATAAGCTTTTCTCGATCTTCACATGTTATATATGCATAAAAGAGTAGGTGAATGGTTTGAAAAACTTAAATTGGTATAATTAAAAATTTAGACAATCACATGAATTTAATTTAAGTGTCATTAAAGAGGTAATATGAAAAGCCTAAATTGTTAAGAGACTATAGTCAATTTACTAAGAGTTTTAGAGATTGGAAAGACAACAAATAAGTCCTTACAAATGAAGGAGAGGATGCCACGTGTTGCTTCAACAATTGCTCAATCTAGGAATTTTATATTATTGTATAGATATAATTTTAGACAAACACTTCTTATAAAACAGACCCTTTACACATTCTGGAAGTATATGAAAAATTGACCAAAATAACCTTTTCTAAATTTTAGCTTTAAATTCATATTTCACCCGGTTTATCCAAGAGTGTTTTATTTATATAAAACTGATTTTAACTCCAATACTCATGAAATTTTACGTGATAAGTATTATAAATACTCTGACCTTCTTGTAATATTTCGTAAAAATATATTTCCATTTTTTGTTTTAACCGAATTAAAAACCAATTTATCGTTAAAACCGCAAAACACCATTTTAATAAGTAAAAATATTTTATTCCCAATTTAGTTGCCAAGAAAATTTTTAATATTCTGAAATGTCATAAAAAAAGTCAAAAATAAATTTTACAGCAACCAAAAACTAAAAATAAAATTTATTATAATTGTATCATTTAAACAGGCAAAACAATATTTGATTTATTAAAAATAGAATGCAACCCAAAATAATTTTTAACAAAATTTATATCATTTCATAATTAAATATTAGGACCATTAACATAGGTTTCGTAAGTTATAAAAATCAGAAATGATATAATACCTAGTAAACATCAAATCGGCCAAAATACACCTTATATCATAATAATTATTAATTAAATCAAAAGAACGAAAAATTTATTATATTTAGTCTTAAAATATGTCATAGGACTAGAATAAAATCATTAAGATGAATTTCATCATGTTTAGTATTTTAAAACCCTATTACAATTTAAACAATAACCAACAATACATCTAAAAAAAACTATACTGAAATATGATGATTATATAAATATGATATATTTTGACATGTGATTAAACATCAATAAATTTCATTCCATAAGATTAAAATTTTAAAATATATAAATTATATAACAAAAATTGATTAAAACAACAAATATAACAAAACAAGCAACTACTCAACAATAACTAATGAAATGTCGAGTCATGCCCTTAAGAGTTACCTCTATTCGTTATCCGAGTCGACAATAAATTCTTCATCATAAGGATCCTCTCAATAGCCTTGACAACGAACACACAAATCAAATAAAACCATGCCTCTACTCAATTTTGCGCACCAAAACAATAGTCACCTCCGATCGATTCCAATCCTTGAATTAAAGTAGGAAAACAAGTAATTTGACTGAAGTTCCAAATGGATCGAAATAAAAAGGTACGAAGGTACGCACTTACGTAGAAATTACAAAATAAAGAAGTAAGAAGGTAAGTACGTACGTAGAAATGACGAAATAAAGAAGCAACAAGTACGTAAAAAAGGTAAGCACGTACGTAGAAATTATTGACGTAGTTGTAACACCCGCAATTTAACTCAATGGGTAAATTATTTAAAATCACCAATTTAATAATACTCAAATTTAATTGGTATATTATTTATTTAGTTTTATACCTTTAAAATCGTGCTTTAGTTTCATAAAAATCAATTTGATTTTATTTTAACCCAGAAACCCCTTAGCAGTCATAGTATGAGTCTTTTTAGTGCAAAACCAAGTCACAAACCATGTGCCTTTGTAATTGGCCCAAAACAAACCTATGGAGCATCTTTAGGACAACAAGAGCTCCTTCTTTTAGGGTTTCCTCTTCCATTTTTCAGCAATTCCTCTTCATCTTTTTCCTTTGGAAAGATGAGATTTCCACTATTAAACCTTCAAAAATCAAACCTTAAGACGGATATCATTTGTTTGTTTCTCAATGAAATCCTATAATTTTTTACCAATCTTCTCCTCTCCTTCTCCTCCTTCTTTCTATGTATTAAAGATCGCATATTTCTCCCTTCCTCAAAACCCCCTCATTTACCCATATTTTTTATGTAACCTAAAACACACATAATTTCTTTGTTTCTCATCCAAATTTGACAATTCTCGCGCTCTCGTTATTCCCTCTCCGTTTCCTTCATCTTCATTAGACAATGAACCTTGTGGAGATGGATCCTTAGCGTTAAGACGAGATTTTGGAAGATTTGAGGTAATGCTGATGGGTTACTCGATATTACATGTGTTGTGTTAATTGGTTGTTAGATTTCGTGATTATTATTGATTAAAAGATACAATTTTTGCAGGTTAGTAATGAAATTGGGTTAAATTTTGACTTTTGGACTATGTTGTGTTGGGAATCTACTTGCGTATGTTAATTTATGATTTTCTTGTTCCATCTGATGATATTAATCATGTTCATGTTGGTTTGAATGATGTTTCAAAGTATTGACATCAAACTATGTTATTGTGTATGTCATTGGGTGGAATTATACGAATAAGGTGTATTAATAACGTTATTTAACCATGTTCATGCATAATTCATGTTCAAAATGTCTTAAATATGTTATTCTTATGCTTATTGATAAGATTTCATAGTAGTTTGATGATATTGTGCCCAACTTTGAAGTTGGAGCCACTTTGGGTAAAGTTGCAGTTTTGTGTTTTTGTCTATTCTTACATCCGACCGATGTTGGGTCATACTAAATGCATTGGTGAGTCTTGTGAATAATTAGTGGACATATAATTGTTTCATTTGATACACTAGGTTAAGCATTCACATGTTTAAACAAGTTACATGAAAGTTGGAACGAAATTGAGTAAAGAATAGCAAGTTTGGAAGTTGTAAATGGGAAGGGTCAAATTAAAACGCCCATATCAGGAGTTCTATACATTATATTGATGTAATTCCAATTTTAGGATTTAGCTTGTCCTCTTATGGTTCTAATGATAGGTCACACGCCCAAAATGACCAAGAAATGAGGGAGATATGACTATTTTACGAAAAGGGGTCGAATTAGTTCCCCAACCATGCGAGTAGAGAGTGACCGTTCATGTTGAGTCCAGAGAAGTTATGACCATGCATATTGAGTTTGACTGTACAAGTTGGTCCCAGAGAGTCTTTGGGCGTGTAGGTTCGACCGTTCAGGGCGAGTTGACCGTGCAACTTTGCCAAGTTGCAATGTTGACCTAAAGACCCTTTTTTTCTCGCCCTATCTTGTTGTTTTTTACCTAGACCGTTGTTATAAGGCCTAGGGAGGAGGGGGGGTATATGTATACACTTGTTTAATGTTAGAACTATTTAACTAAGTCTCATTCACATGTTGAAAGATGGTTTTTGAATATTCACCCATATATGTCATGTTTACCTCGATTGACCAATGGATTCATGATTGGTTAGTATCTGTAATACCCCGTATTTTAGTCATGGTCAACGCTAGTCAAACTACGTGTTTATAAACGTATTTCAAAATGAATTATTTTATGAAGCTATTTTATAAACTATTATTACTTCATAAGTCACATTTTATAGTTATTTCGTATTTTATAATTATTTCGGAAAATGATATTTCTTTTATAAATCATGATTTATAATATTTTATTTATAATTAATTCTTATTTCTTATTTTATATTTATATTCCTTATGATAATAATAATAATAAAAATAATACTAATTTCTAATATATATTTAGTAGCCGAAATTTAGTAATTATTATAATAATATTTATAATTTAATAAAATATGTAATTTTGTAATATTAATATTAATAGTAATATTATTCCTAAAATTTATGGAATTGAAATTCAATTAAGTTACCTATTTCTTCCCAAATTTCTCTCTTTGACCTACTATCTAAGCATCATGTGATGACCTATTCTAATCACAATTCAAGACAAAGTTTTTAAGGAATTTTCACATTTTACAAAGCTCTTTATTAGCCTCAAACAAGTATGTTTATAAACCGTCTTAAAATTGTTTTATTACATTGTTGTATATATCGTTCTAATCGCTTTGCTACCTCGTCTTGCCTTGACCATGCACCATGACTATGGACCTAGGTTAGAATATGGACCGCCATGACCTTACCTGACCTAGCTAGGACTGTCGTCGACCACCGTGGGAGTGGTGTTTGGGGTGTTAACCGTGGTGGTGGGTGGGTGTGTCGTGTTAATTGAACACATGTTTGGACCCTTGGTTTGGACTCTACATGACCTGGGTGCTGCTGGGTTGGTTCCTGGGTTGGGTCGACCAGGGTGGTGGTGTCAGGGAGAGGAAGGCGGCGACTTGGTGGTTGTGGTGGCTGGTGAACACGAAAAAAAGGGAAGGGGAAACGGGTTTGTGAAACCGTCTTAAGACGCTATTGGTGGGTTGTGTGGTTACGACGAGGGGAATGTGAGACCATCCCTGGATTCACCGTGCTTCAACGGTGACAATGGTGGTGGCCATAGGTGGTGAGGGGTTATGTTGTGGTGGTGGTTTGGATGGTTGAGTCGCTTGTTTATGTGGGAGGTGGTTATGTGTGTCGTGTTAGGGCGAAGTATTAGGGGCTGATGTGGGAGTCGACAAAGGAGTTGGTGGTTGGTTTCGCACACCGTGGAGGTGGGTGGTTGACCACGGCATGGCAGGGGTTCTTGGCGGGTCATAGAAGGGTGTTTGTTGGGTTGTTTAACCGCGAGTGAGGGATATGGGTGTGAGTGTTAGTTTTGTTATTTGTTTAGTTTAATTGACGGGTTTAATTTGATAAGTTTACGTAGTTGGTAATTAATAATTTATAATTATATAATAATAGTATGTAGGACGTGTTTTGTAATCGCAGTTAATTATTATTTGTTTAGGCTGCGGTTTGGGAAGAAGATTGTTTTAATTGTTTTACGAGGATTGCTAATTGGAGTAATTTCTGAAAAGGTAGGATAATCTACTCAGTTGGATTATTTTAATGCGCTATATTTATGATATTAGCATTGGATGTTGGATGAGTTAGCCTTTGGCTTATTTTTGATGCTTACTATGTTTTATGTGGAATTATAAGCATGTTATTGGTTATCATTGTGGCATATGGTTGAGGTGATTTTTGGACTGCCCCAGGCTTAGTCTCTGGTGGATCTCGTTAGTGGCTATGATTATTGGACTGCCCAGGCTTAGTCTCTGGTGGATCTCGTGAGTGATGATGGTTATTTGGAAGGCCCCAGGCTTAAGTCTCTGGTGGATATCGTGAGAGGATGAGTTCAATGGTTGAAGCATGTGTCTTTGATATAATATTGTGTTGTGGTTATTTTATATCTACTGTTTATTTTATCCTACTCAACCTTTTGGTTGACAGTGTATTCTATAAACGCCTGTGATGAACCATTAATGGGGAGAAGATTTTGACAAGTTTTGAGTTAGCTGTTTTGGGAGCTCGTGGGGATGCATGAGGATGATTGGTTGTGTCTACCTAGTGGTCTAGTTCACTTAGTTCAGACATTCACAATTAATTTTATGTACTTTATTTATTCCGCTGCGAGAGATTTATTGTTTTAATTTCAGCTGGTTAAGTTGTAATAAGGCTTTTAATGTTGTTTTAATTTAATGTACTTGGATTGCCATACTTTGTTATATACTACCTCAGGAAACTGAGATGATATCACTCCTATTTACTTCGGAGGCCTAGCTAAAGGCTCCTGAATAAATGGGGGTGTTACAAAGTGGTATCAAAGAGAACGATCCTTAGGCCTAAACCAATGAATGTAATGAACTTAGAATGTGTCTAAATAAAATAAACCCCAGGTAGAAACTGTTAAGAGCCCCTCTTAGTTCGGTTAAGAAGGCGCCCTTAATTCGTACCTTGGCCCTCTCAGTTTTTAATTGGGAAACCCTAGGAAGAAATAAAAGAGAGGTGAGGATAAAAAAGAATTACACTTGGTAGATCAATGAATGCTTGCAGTTAGAAACTTTATTTTAACCTTGTTGCAAGACGCGGAATCAAGGTGGGTTTTATTTGGTAAAGCCAATGGGCCGTGCAATGCACCGTGTTTTTACATCCAAGTTGTTTCTTTCCTTTGTGTTATTTTGTTTAAGTACATGATCTTATTTGGATGCATTGCCATAAGTGTAAATTGAATGCTTGACCTAATATGTGAATGATGTAGAAATTAAATTCATGTCTTGTTAATATTACTACATGCACATTAGTAATTCATGTCTAACGATATACGGAATATGTTGCCCCGAGCCATGTATTTTATGATAGTTGTGTGTTACATAGATTATACTTAAACGTCATTAACATATTTGACGCACTAATAATGGACTTAATATAAAAAGGGGAATAAGGGAAGGGGAATCATTTTATCATGGAGACCTTGATATGTCGTAGAACCAGTTTTGACTCATATAGCAAGTAACATCTTTATAGGTTGACCTACCATAAGTCTGACATCTCATGCATCGTAGTCATACATTAGTAACTAGGTGCATTTATCTTATAAGAATACCTTTGGCATGAACATTCGTACCCTAACTTGTTCTTATGTTTCTTAGGGTGGCTCCTTAATACACTTTCCAACCTGAAGAGATCACCATGCCTCCAACCAAAGACTTCGTAGAACATTGCAAAGAATTAGAATTCCATATGGATAGCTTTGGATCATGCTGGGACCGCGCCTATAAGTCCAATACACATCTTCGAGCCTTTGTCCTAGTTCGCACCCTACCTAAAACTGGACCTTTGGAAACAGTCAGAGACATGTACATGAAAGAGTACACCCACCACAATAGGAAACTTCTGAAAGACCCCAAGTTCTGCAATGGATGTAGATACCCTCCACACCTCACTTATGAGAATGTTTCTGGAAGGATAAGGCACTTGGTATATGATTATTGGGGAGATCGAGGAAGTTTCACTCAAAAGCTAAATAATCCTATTCACACAGTGGAGAGTGATAGTGAGAGGACTGACTCTGACATGATAATATGGGATAAGGAGAGTGAAAAAAGTGAGACTCGGGAGGTGGTCGATATCAGTGAGGAGGATGAGGAGGAAGTCGCAGGAATGTGGAATGGACCTCTTGATGACGACTCTGGCCGTTTCCAACCTCGACGTCAAAATACCCCAGAAGAGTATTTAGATGATGATGTCGTATTCATAGAAGAGAAATTAGCACCCAATCCAGACCCCAAAAAGCGTGGTTGGGCACGATTTGGGAATAGATTTCAAAGAGCTAGATAAAGAAAGAATAGTTCTATATATATATATATATATATATATATATATATATATATATATATATATATTCTTTAATTATGATTCGTTATTTAATCTTTGGTAATGTGTGTGCCAATGTCCAATAAGTAGCACCTTAGTTGCTCTAAGTTTATATCTTCGTACTTTAATGATTGTGATTTCTATTGCTAGTAGTGATTAATATATTCATTTATTTATTTATATATATTCGATTATTTAATTGTTCTATCGAATCCGTCTCTCAAGTCTTGTAATCTCTACAGTTTTCTTGTGATGATAATAATTATTTAAAATAGTAAATAATTGTTCTTAAAGTGCAAAGTGATTTCTAAACCCTCACGAATGTGTTGGCATATTTAAAGAAAAGATGGTAATATTTGAGTATGATTATGTGAAATAATGTGGAAAATTTTAAGAAGCAATGATTGTGCTCAATTTTCAGAATGTTACCCCTAATTGTTTTACCTGCCATTTGACATTTGTTCCATATCGAAGTACGATTATGTGTGGTAACCCCATGAATTATTTTTTCAATGTCGATGGTTTCATACTTATTCGTTTTATAGTTTAGGAGAAATAAATGTTTTAGTAGACAGTGGTCAGACTGTTACTGTGTAGTTTCATTTTCGACCAACGATTTTGTAAAATCTACTATTTAATTTGCGTTCGAGATATATGCCTAATTCCAACTCCATTGATTATAAGGTTTAAATAGGTTTCCAGAATGATAATCCGTGTTAAATCTTGTTGTCTTAATATTTATTAGTGATTTTTATAACATGACCCAATTTTATGGAAGTATGCTGGAAGAAATATGTTCGGACCAATTGAGTTATAAAAATCATCATAAATTGGCTGATTGAGTTATGAAACTAATTCTTGTTCCCATGTCTTGTTAACTTGTTATATTTTCTAAAAGTGTAAAAAACCCCAGGAGTGGTGAAACGGTTATTTAATTGTGACTTTTCAAAGATACAATATGTTTTCTAAGTTTATAGAATTTTGTTTATTTCCTAATTGATGTGTAAGAATGTTACCAAATCTTTTCAGTCAATGATAATATTAGGCTTTGCATGATAAGTCTCTATAATGTACCAAGTTAATAGTCTATTTCGCTAAATTTGATAACGTTAATATTATATGATATGAGTCCTATGTGCACCATGTGAATTTCCAAATTGAAGAATGCCTATTAACATGCAATATGGTCAAGTACGTGCTATGAATGTGTTTTTGTCATATCAATACGAGTATGTTGTTTTAAATGGAAATTTCTTAATTAGACAGTACAATAATCATCCTTGTCATGATTCTGAGTTGTGTATAAGGTTTTGTTAAGAGTGTTTTCTCAAATAGCTATATACTAGAGGTGCTAAATGAGAAATGATGTAATTTGTGGTGCATATCTATTTGCTTAAAGGTGTGGTTTTCTTTCTTAATTGTTGCTCTAATATTTTGTGATGGTATGAGTGGCGATGGAAGTTACGGGGACGTAACCTTATTTAAGGAGGATAGGATTGGTAAATCGTGGAACTTCGATATGAGCTTTGATCAGTTCATTTGTGGGTGGATACTTACATCAAAGTTGGATCTTTTGATAATGCCATGAGTAGATATACTTTGAAGTTGGCTTGTTGGTGGTTTGTTTCTTTTAAGAACAATAGACTATAATAGTATGTTTCAATTGACTGTCTTCTATGAGTAAGTTTAGTTGAAAAGGAGTACTATGTTCTTTAAGTATAGTTGGTGTTTAGTTCTTAGGTGTGGGTGGGTGAACTTCAGGACGAAGTTCATTTTAAAGGGGGAAAGACTGTAATACCCCGTATTTTAGTCATGGTCAACGTTACTCAAACTACATCTTTATAAACGTATTTCAAAATAAATTGTTTTATGAAACTATTTTATAAAATATTGTTTTTTCATATGTCACATTTTATAGTTTTTTCGTATTTTGTAATTATTTCGTAAAATGATATTTCTTTTATAAATCTTGATTTATAATATTTTATTTATAGTTAATTATTATTTCTTATTTTATATTTATATTCCTTTAACAATAATAATTTCTAGTATATATGTAGTAGGAGAAATGTAGTAATATTAATAATAATATTTATAATTTAATAAAATATGTAATTTTGTAATTTTTATAGTAATATTATTCCGAAAATTTTTGGAAATTAAATTAAGTTACTTATTTCTTCCCAAATTTCTCTCTTTGACCTACTATATAAGCATCATGTGATGACTATTCTAATCACAATTCATGAAAATTTTTTTAAGGGATTTTCTGATTTTACAAAGCTCTTTATTTGCCTCAAACAAGTAAGTTTATAAATCGTCTTAAAATTGTTTTATTACATCGTTGTATATATCATTTTAATCGCTTTGCTACCTCGTATTGCCTCGACCATGCACCATGACTATGGACCTAGGTTAGACTATGGACCACCGTGACCTTACCTGACCTAGTTAGGACTACTGTCGACCACCGTGGGAGTGGTTTTTGAGGTGTTAACCGTGGTGGTGGCTGGATGAGTGGTGTTAATTGAACAAGGGTTTGGACCCTTGGTTTGGACTCGACTTGACCTGGGTGCTGGTGGGTTAGTTCCTAGGGTTTGATCGACCAGGGTGGTGGTGTTAGGGAGAGGAAGGCGGCGACTTGGTGGTTGTGGTGACCGGTGAACACGAAAACAGGGGAAGGGGAAACGGTTTGTGAAACCGTCTTAAGACGGTGTTTGTAGGTTGTGTGGTTGCGACGAGGGGAAGGTGAGACCATCCCTAAAACCACCATGCGTCTGTGGTGTGGCAATAGGTGGTGAGGGGTTGTGTTGTGGTGGTGGTTTGGGTGGTTGAGTCGCGGGTTTGTATGGGAGGTGTTTGTGTGTGTCGTGTTAAGAAGCATAGTTTGTATTAACAAATTTAATCTAAGATAGTGATCAATTACCAAAGATTAACAAATAAATAGCAAACATATGTAGCGACAAATATATAGTCGCGGGTTTGTGTGGGAGGTGTTTGTGTTTGTCGACTTATAGATTGTATTAACAAATTTAATGTAAGATAGTGATCAACTACAAAAGATTAATAAATAAATAGCAATCATATGTAGCGACAAATATGCAATGATAAAACATACTTTTCTAATATGATTAAAGTAACTAATGCATTACTCTCCTTATTCCCTAGACAAAACTAAACTACTCACTCATGATGTAAATAACAAAAACTAAATATGAAATGAATAGCATAAACATAATGAAATGATTATAATAATTAAAAGGAAATAAGGAAATGTAAATATGAAATAAGCTAAATGATATGAATGAAATGATAAACTAATTTGGTAATGCTAATGATGATAGAAATGTGAAATGTAAATTGCATGAGAGTATAACATAGATAGCTAAAATGAATGTATAAATCTAACAACTAAATAATAACTAAATAACAATATGAAAATAAAATAACTAAACAAACTAACTAATGTGAGCAAATAATAAAAATACTAGAAGGAAATGAATTACCGAAATGAAATTCAAATGAAGAACAATGAAGAACAAAGAACATGAACTTGAACTTGAATCGTAATTAGACCTTAAAGATTGAATACAAATATAAACTAATCTATTTTCTGAAAATGCTAAAGGAATATGAGAAATACAAGAGATATGAGAATGTGTGAGTGTGTAAGTGTATGAGCGTGTCTAAGTCGGGACCTAAGGCACTCCTTATATAGTGGTTTAGGAACCAAAATGTAAGGAATCTAAAGCTCATAAAGCCACACTGATCGGGGTCGCAAGATTCCGACTTAATTGCTTTAAAGCCATGATTAATGACCCGGGAATCCAATGTTTAAGCTTTTAATCATCTTTAAGAGTCTGGTAATTGCATGTCTTGAGAAATATTTGTAGAATCCTAAGTGCATTTTCCACATCAAACTTTGGATTTGTTTTTGGGCTTCATTAATCATTTGTTTACATTTGCCATACAAAATCATTTGGGCCATTTCTTCCATCATTTGATCATTTCTTTAACACTTTGTACATGGATGATCAAAACATGATCCAATCTAATTTCCACTTAGCTTTGTGAACTCGATATTTGCTCTTTTGACGGGAATTAGCTATCGAAAGCTACATTTCCTACAAAATACATTAAACACAAGCAAAACATCTAGAACACGAGATTAGCTCAAATAAACACTAATATTAGTGCAAATAACATGTAAAATCGAGCTAATWAWGGGGGTAAAATCATATTTAAAATGGACTTATCATCTACAACGGAAGCTGAGAACATTGCAGCATCTGAAGCCGCAAAGGAAGCTGTTTGGATTAGGAAATTTTTAGAGGTACTAAAGGTAGTTTCGACAACTGAAGATCCTATCAATATATATTGTGATAACAGTGGGGCAATTTTTCAAGCAACAGAGCCCAAGACTAGTAATAAGTCTAGACATGTACTTAGAAAATTTCATGTAATTAGAGATTTTATTGAAAAGAAGAAAATTACAGTCTGTAAGGTTGGGACAGATGACAGCATCGCTAATCCTTTAACCAAGGCATTGTCTCAGGCTAAACATGATAGTCATGTAGATTCTACAGGATTGGGACGAATGTCGGAACTGTTGTAAATTATGAGATATGTAATAATTTTGATTACATAATAATTATTTCATATATAATAGTTGGGTTTATCGTTATATTCAGTTTTATCTGAATTTGTATACTTTTTTTTATCCAAATAGGTTATTTGACAAAGTTGAACTCTATTAAGTGAACTGGACTAACATTGTATTTTGTCCTTAGTTACTTAATGAGGTGACGTCTCAGATTGACTAGATAGTAAGTCGATTGATGGTGTGTTCAACCACCATAGGGTCATGGTGAAGACTGCTCGATTACAAAGGCAGAATGTGATGACACTCTGTCGGACAATGACCATCTATATAGTTCTTAATGTTGCCTGGTCGTGGCGAAGATTTCTATGTATTCCTTTGAGTCAATTCTTTAGACTTGCGACTATTTGTCTGAGTTGGTATGGTTTTCCGGTGGCTTTGGTTTTTTTGCTAGGTCGCATCGTAAAAGGAGGTCGACGGTCATTTGACTGGGTCATTGTGATCTGTATTGAACAAACAAAATAGGTCAACAGGATTGTCCATGTAATACTACGGTTTTCCCGGCCTTTGGTGACTCGACCGAGTAGGGCTTACTCTGTCGAGTAAGTTTGTGTCTTTTTAAGTCAGAGTCTGTGAGTGTGGTACTCGATCAAGTACTAGGGGGACTCGATCAAGTAAGGGCCACTCGATCGAGTAACCTACTTACTCAATCGAATAAGTTAGTAATGTGGGCCGATTAAGTTAGGTTTTGTTAATAACGCGAGTTTAATAATTAATCACAACCGACAAATTTTCATTATTTCGTAACTCTAAACTTTCACAAAACCTCTCAAAATATCGTTGCTTTGTGTACTCGCATTATTTGCAAATCCCGGAGCTTGAGTCGGTGGTTTTCAGCGTCGTTTGCGTCATCGTG
>VHZZ01013653.1:32804-43681 GCA_009801015.1 Silene noctiflora | reverse complement strand
GCATCAGTATCCTCAGAAGGCTCCTCTCCTGTGACATCTTCAACGATGACCTCCAAATTTAGGGGTGTTATACCACCAATTTCATTCACCGACTTTTCCTTTCTCGAATCACCAGAATTTGGAATCACCACATAATAAGATGAACCATCGTCCTTAATCATATTTATTAATTTTGTTTTAGAAAGTTTAATTTGTAAACGAGCTTAAGTAAAGGATCTAACTTTTTTGGATTTCGTTATAGATTTATTACTCCTTGCCATGTGCAATTAGTAACCCTAATTAAAGCTAGAGAGATGGAAGAGCTTTCTCTCACTAGAATCCATTTTCGACTTGGTTAATATTGATCATAATAATTTCTACGAATAAATAAGGTGTTTAGGAAAACCAAAAATAAAACCTGGAACCTTAAAAATTAAGAGGCGCTTGAGATAAATAATAACAAAACCTAGAACCCTAAAAATTAAGAGGTGCTTGAGATGAATAAAAATAAAATCCGGAACCTTAAAAATTAAAAGGTTCTTGAGATGAAATAAAAATAAAGCCTAGAACCTGGTAGAGTTGCATCTGATAGACTGTGTAACAAAATATGTGGTTTGTAGGTCATACGCGACCTTATGAAAAATATTTCAAATATCGGAAGTGTCTGCTGGTGAATTGTTAGGGAGGCTCCTGCCCCCTGCGTGACTTGCACAGCTTTGCTGTAGAGGGCATGCAAAGCAGCCTGACTCCTACTCCCCTTTCTCATGTTGAGCAATAAGTTATTATACTGTAGGCAGGTTGCAGAGTGCCCTTGAATCCTACAGCCACTATTTGCAAGTCTTTCTTCTAGTTGTTTCCTTTTGTCTGGTTTCTGGAGGATTACTCGCTCTTGGATATTTGCTTGGTACCTTCAGGACCCTGGTTGATTGCAATTATAGTTGATTCCTTTTTTTTAGGGAGCACCTGCAAGAATGTGGTATTACAGCATTCTGGCTGCCGCATATCTCCTAGATCCTCAAGCTATTTGGACTTATTGATGGTTCACTGACATGCATTCCTCCAGGCTATAGATATCTACCCTGTCAAGGATCACAATGTATGATAAAGAACAACAAACTACTGAATTCCTCACCTCCTTGTTGGTCCTCCAGAAAGTGTTCTCCTAAAATATTATTCTAGTAGCAGAGTTGTTTGATGGATCTGTTCTGCAGGAAGAGTGGCATGTCCTGCACACATAGTGAATTGTCCTGCAGGCTAGGTGGTTTAACCTACACGCAAAAAGACTGGTCCTACAAGAGGAATGATTTCTGTAGGAAGAGTAATTTCTTTTGGAGGAATAACGACCTATTCTGCAGGAATAGTGACATATCCTGGAGCCTGAGTGATCTCTCCTACTGGTAGGATGATCTCCTGATGGTCCTGCAAGAAATTTATTGCTAGGGTTGATCATTGGCGTAGCCAACGGCCCTCTAATGCTCAAGTCAGTTATTACTCAAAATATAAACAAAGTGACAAAATTATGAAGTTACAAACTACCCCAGGTGTAACATATATGCCTATGAATATGAGTCTTCTTCTAGTCGAATTGTTACCAATGCTCTTACTTGCACATCCTCAAATGCGATGCACGGATATTTGGTTAGCTCCTTGCAGAGGTCTGAATCCTGGTGGAGACCCTGGAGGAAGGCTTCTATAATTATTGTTATATCGCACCTCGGGATCGCTATTTTTTCTTTGTTGAGCGTGTTCAAGAAATCACGTGTTGACTCCTCGAACCCTTGTACTATGCGATACAGGTCGCTGGTTTGCTTCTCGGGCTTCTGGCTACTGGAAAACTGCTGGTTGAACGCATTGACCAGGTCGGCAAAGGAAGTTATGCTCCTGTTGGGTAGGCCAACGAACCACTGCAGGGCTTCTCCTTCCAGGGTAGACCCAAACCCCTTGCACATACATGCTTCTTTTAAGGGTCATGCGGCGGTCACTACCATGATTTTCTGCTTGTATTAGTTGATGTGGTCGAGAGGGTCTGCGGTGCCATCATAGGACATCATGTCTGGTGGTACGAATCCTTTGGGTACATTGACAAGAGCCAGGTCATCCACAAAGGGAGAGTCTGCGTATCTGTCTCGAGCTGCTTTCTCCAAGGGACACGATATACCCGGTATCTTGTTGATCATGTCCCTTAGCTCCTGAAATTGTTGCTCCATCGTACAACCTGCTCTTGCATGAGGGTTAGAAACAGGCGAAAGAAGCCAAAGGGAGTACCTCCTAACCATGTTCCTCAAGGGAATTGACTGTCAGGGTGATTGGTCAATGGTGTTGTGTTGGCAATGTATCCAAGCTGCCATCCTGGCGCCTCCTGGAATGGGGTTCCTGCAAAAGTTTGGAAATTAGTTCTAAGGAAACCAGTAGATGAGATATTACCGAGTGAGTAATTGAGCGTTAGAGCTCCCAATCCTCTAGGCTCGATGGCTCCACTCGGTGGTACTCCTCCAAGATTTGGTCTGGTGATCATTTCTGATGGAATGTGTCGAACTAGTCCTCTACTAGCAGCTAACTCCCTGAGGATGCTAATTTGCGTACTGGTTGCGCTGACTGATGGAATTAGGGCTCCAGAAGGCTGCTGGTTCTGGGCCACCACGGCGATCTGGGCCTTGATATCCTAATTGTCTCTCCTCAAGCTCTCCACAGCCTGGTCCAGGGTGTCCATCCCTTTGATCATGATTTGAATCGGATCTAGTGGAGGAGGACATGCACTCTTGATAACTCCTCCAAATGATCCCTCCTGGATCTAGGTCTTATCACGGTTTCACTTCTGTTGGGGTTGCTTTCCCTGTTGGACCTTAAAAAGCTAGATGCTCCTGGCGCCTTAGGTACCTTCAGGAGTTCGGAGGGTGCTGGCATGATTCTGAGAGACAAGCCGGCGAAGGCCAACTGGCTGGCTGATGGAGGTGCACTGACTGGTCCTGTTGAGACTGGAAGAGGCCTTCCTCCAGAAGACTGAATTGTCGTTCCCTGAGTGCTGGACGGATTCTGTTTGGCTCCAGACATGGAAAGGGACATATTGTTTTTGTGAGGTTTAATTTGGCTATAGAGAATGATCACTAGGCCCCACGGTAGGCACCAAACTGTTTTAGCCAAAAATTAACCTAACTTTATTAAATCATTTGTGGTGGGTCAAAGCAATCTACTCTATTTAGCCTCGAAACGCGGGTTAATTTATATTTAATTTATGGTGAAATGTGAATGAAAATTAGGCGAAAATAACGATGTAAATAACGACGAAGGCAAAGTAAAAGGCCTTCACGAGATTGGTGACACGAAAAAACCCAATGTGGGAACAACCACGTGGGGAGTCGGAATCCCACCAAGTATACACTATAATTCTGTATGAGAACTTCAAGTGGAACTACAAGAGGAAGGCTAGGAAATAAAATTCTAGAGGAACGTTTTCTGCTGGACCCTTTGCCGGAATCCCTGAGCTGGAGCCTCTGTAAGAACTTGGGTGTTCTTGCTAAATTGAAGAATGTTGTTGTGTGGATGTGGATGAATGATGGTGATGGTAATTATAAGGTGTAAGATGATGATAGGTGTTCTGTTGTACATTGTGATGATGTTGAATGTCACCCCCTACTAACAAACTCCCTAATGTCCTCCACTTTGTCTCCACTTTTCTTGGATTTGTTATTGACTAAAATCAACAACCACAAAGACTCAGTTGCTCCACCTTATTTTTTGCATACTACCTTCCCTATTCTCTAGCTCAATCCCAAGTTTTACTCCACTTTTTATGATGACCAATTCCAGGTTGTTACTTTTGTGCCCACTATCTTTCACTTGTTGACCACACTTGCGATGTCAACAGGCCATTTTACTTACTTTGTCCACTCACTACGTGACACATGGCACATACAAATTATGTGAAATTTGGTACTAAAAATATGAAACAAATGGGAAACGAAATGTGACGAATCGCCGGAAATAGGCCTTGCCGACAATTGGTTAGGGGAAGAAAAGGGGGGGATGTGTGGAAGGTGGAGGCGGCAGAACAATATGAGGCTGAGTTAGGGTTTTTTGTGTTTAGAGAGAAGGGAGAGAAAAAATTTAAATAAGATTGTTTTATGCATTACAAACCATGGATCCAAAGATGGGCATGTACCGAATGCGTGACTTGATCATATGTATCATAAGATTATGTATTTTACTTTTGACACTTCAGGAAAAATTGACAACTTGGTTATTCCACAAAATCAACAATAACAAATGCACCAAGAAAATGCATGTAAGAAGATTATATTCGGATAGAAGTTTCTCAAATATTCTGAGACTCCAAGTCCTATATCAATATGCTTCTTCAACGCATGCCTACACTTTCTTCAAGTCGAGTAGTGTTTCCACATGTTTGGCGAACATCTTCTAAAACAATAGTTGAAACAAATAGATGAGAGTTTCAGTAGCTGAAATTTAATGTCAAGGACATTAGAAAGACATTAATTCCATTTTTTCACTTCTTACTTCGATAGTACACAAATTACAAGTCCCAAAGTTGCAATTGCAAATCAAAATGTTTAGCTATTAATCCAAACGAAATATTCAATGTCAACAACCAAAAGGACTAGGACTAGGTTCAACCACACACCGGAAAATATAGTCAAATACAGTGGGCTTAAAATGTCCAGGAACTTGAGAAACCCATAAACCCCCTTGACGTCACAAAATTCATGTCGACGAAATTCTCTTAACCAGTTATCTCCTGGTTTTGAGCAACCCCCATTGCACCATTTTTTGAAGCAACCTGTAGCATCACTAATAGATTAGTATCTAGTAAAACCACCACTTAGAATAGTAAATGTTCTTTCATAATCTAGATTTATAGAATACTTAATAAACTTAAAATTATAATATAATAATACTCCATATAAAAGCATTATAGATTTGATGTTGTATCCCAGGTTAACAAACTCTAGGATTAAGACGGTGCCAAGTGCCAACCAAAGCCACATGAAACTATCAACTAGATGTGCACCTCAGACAGCAGACAATTTACTACGTATGCTTGATTGCTTGGTCAAGGGATATACTAACTTGTCTACTTTACCTCTCAAAGCCAACTTACTCAAGACGTCACAAGTTACCTTACAGATATATTGCCTCAAGGAAAATGCCACTACACCAAACATGAATTGTAATTTGTCTCGACTCTAATTCCATTGGCAGTACTGACATGGAAAATTGAGAGCACTGAAGCTAATCATCGAAAAAGTAGATTAACACATTTTAAATATATTATCATTATCATTGTCATTGTCACAATCATTATTATTATTGTTGTTGTTGTATAACAAAAACTTTAAAAAATTAACATCACACAGGAAACAAACTTCTCTGGGTCCACCACTACTTGCAGCGGTCTCTCAAATAGTGCGGTTCTAAGTGGTCCGACCAAGAGCAGCAGCTAAAAAGAATTGAGGCTTAAAGTAATCTGATGGTATGAACAGAAGGGAATGACTTATCGCAAAACAAGAAATAAGTGCAAGATCCAGTATCTACACATAGGGTAATGGATCGTGACAAATGATTCTGAGATTAGGTCTCAAACCAATATCTAATACCATGGACTATACCAGACAAAATCTACAGAAATATAAACAGCATCCCAGATCTGCCTACAAATAGTCTAGGACTGAGGAGTTAAGCCTGAAAGTTAGAAAAGGAGTTGCAAACATAAGGACCAGAGATATTTCACATTTTCACCTATGATTCTTGGACTCGGGTAGAATCAGCATATCCCAGTTCTAGAACACTACAAGATAGTAGAAGAGGATGAAACATGAAGTGATGAAGTAGAAAAGATGAACGTACTTCCAACTTTTTTTAGAATCATAACTGAAAATGTACTCAAACAGCCCTACTGTTTTAGAACCACCTTCATCATCCTACTTCATGAATAAATCATGATTCATCCTTTTCTACTATCTTGTACAATTCTAGAACTTGGATCTCATGCATCTATTCATCATCTACCTCTAAGATTCTTAATAGCATTGTAAGTTGCACTATATCTTAGTTTGAAGAGGCCAAGGCGACGAGGCACAAAGCGCAAGGTGAAGGCGCGTGACTTTTGGACGCGCGTCGTCCTATTTTGAGTAACAAATTTGTATTTTCCATATAAAATTTTAGGCAACAATACCTTTTTTAGGAATTTTCCTGTAGGCTAAGGAGTAAAATTGGGACTGGTAAAAGAAATGACGTAATTAAAAAACCAGATGAAAAAGATACGGAAAGTGGAACTAGAAGTTGATACGAAAATTGTGCGGAAGCGGTTTAACATAATAATGAACAATAAAGAAAAATGGATATTTGCTTCAAAATCTGATAAGATCTCGAAACAATGGGATATTTGCTCAAGTTAGTAACTTGAACAATGGTGACCAATTTGCAAGCCCTACTGCTCCTTGATCGATGTTAAAGCTTGATCGCGTCAAACTATAACTGGGTTGGATCGAAAACGCGTCGAACCGAAATAACAATCGCAAGGCAAAAGCCGAGATTTTATTAATACTTGAATGAACAAAAATAACAATACGACGACTCTATTTATAGTCCCCTAGGACCGACTCCCTACGCCTAAAACAACTAAGAAACAAACAAATACGACTTTCYTAAAGCTACTACAATTGCCTTGTCTCTATGCTACTGAAATTAGGAAATAAAATAACTACCCTTAAACAAATTAGGAAAGTTTTCACTTTCTGGTTTTAGGAAACCTTATTCAACTATGATATTCTACTCCTACTGTAATTAGGGAAATATTATACTACTCCTAACAGAACAATGCAAACACACGCTGCACTCTTCCGTTCTCCCAAGTGACACGCACCAATGACGCCGTGTGCAGTAGTGTCGTTTGTTGTAGCTAAGTCTTTGACATCTAACACAACCTCGTCATCTTCATTTGAGTCAAGCATTTTTGGATCATACTTTCTCCAGTAAACTCCACACTAGTAATTAATACTAGTCATTTTTTAACATAAAATGGTCACCGTTTATCATAAATGATCATTTTTTATCTTGTGGCACGGTACCACCGTCGTACAGAGTATTGGGTGTTTCCTCCATAAATAAATTGGATAATGAAAGAGATGGATTGAGTCATAGAATTTGATATATTTTATAGGGTAATGATAAATACAACCCTTAGAGTTATAAATAAAAATTAAATGCATTACTAAATGTGAAATTAAATTAGGTATTTATGACAAATTTATGCTCATATTTGTGTCATTAATGTTTAATACGGAGTACAGGTTTTTATTTGCTCTTTTAAAACTTTATTTACATACAACTCTTGAAACTGTATATATCCTTTTCCTACTTTTTTTGAAGTGCACAAGATAAAATTATTATTCCCTCCGATTCAGACAAATGGTAACATAAGAAAAATTGGGTTATTTAAGAAAAGGTGAAAAAGTGAGGGGAAAAGTTGGAAACTTTGATTGAGGCCACATGAAATAAATGGGTAGTTGGTGAGTGGGTTAGTGGATGCAAAGTTGTAAATAGGTAGTGGATATAAGGGTAATTTAGTCATTTTCCATGCCAAATAAAATATGTTATCATTGGTGTAAATTAGAGGGAGTACTAGTTAAAGCAGTTAATGCGTTAGATTTACTATTAATTTAACAAAACTGGTTCTTTCATGTGATTAGCTAATTACAAAACGACTTTGTAATTTGAATTAGTAGTACACTAATTCTCATTTGTGACGGACGTATCCGTCACAAATGAGAAGACGGGTACCAAATTGTGAGACAAAATGTCCAAATAGAGGAGAGAGGAAAGCAAGTGGGGGGTGTCCCCACTTTGTCCCCCTATTCGTTTTGTGAGTGGCATTACACGTCTTCATTTGTGACCCGTCACAAGGGAGACGCTTTGTTAGTACTAAGCGCAACTAATGCTTGAGAAGGATTACTATGTTCAAGACAAACAAGGTTTTAACAATTGGGAAAAGGCCAACGATCGAGATATTGTAGAAGATGCGATTAGTCTTGTTCGAGACCGGAGTATAAGTCTATATAATTAAGTTATTACGTTTACTATATATTGTATTTTATTTAGTGGTGTTAAAAGTCATTATACTGTATTTTTACTACATTAATATAGGAAATCACCTATTTTATTGTGCTTGTGAAATAAAGATTATTGTATACAATTTAAAAAGACCTTACAATCAACTAGTTGTACGCGTGCAGTTGGTCCAAGCTAAAAATGTACTTGAAAGCTCAAGAATTAGTAAAGCTCAAACAAAATCTAAACAATTAATCTTGTGTAAGGTTACACAAATATAGTGTAAAACGGATCTTACCGTATTAGTGAGTAACAATAGTTATAAAAAAAATCGTTTACAATAAGCTTGTGTAAGACCTCTTAGCACAAATATTTGTGAATCTAAATATGTATAAGAACATTTTATTCAAATTTAAGAAAATTGTAAGGGATTAAAAGAGTATATGTAAATGATCGAATGTTATAAAGAAAACTCATAAATTATTTCCTTGTATTGTATATGCTACTCACAAACGTTATACAAAGGCCATGTTCTTTCTGCCGTTATTTTAGGTCAATTGAGTTTAGCTAAGTGCTATATAAATTAGATCTTATTTCAATTTTATTCATTTCACTTCAACTCTATTTAATTCATTTCAATTCAGCTCAGTTTCATTCAGTTCAGCTATTTGCACCCGAAAAGAACATGGCCAAATTCATTCAAATTTGGCATCCATTTTTTTTTTCTAATTTACTTTTTGAGTCAAATATAACAAACTTTGAACGTAAATATGTTAAAAAATACAAAATAATACATATATAGGAAAATAGATTCGGTTCCCCAGAATTTTATGTTATATTTGATTGTTGGTCGGAGGCCCTGTTTGCTTGTAGGTGTTATCTTTCATCTTTCATGATCAAGTCCTTGAGTCGGGGGTTTGCTTGTGTTGGTGGTATGGGGATGGATTGGTTGTACTAGACTTTTCTCTCCATGGATTATCAACTTATCCTTTTCAATCTTTGCGATTAAGTTCTTTCTAATGATAATGGTGCGGATGATGACGTTTTTGCAAAGTGGATCATGGAATTGGAGGGGCCTTATATTCCTGTTATTAATTTGTTGAAAGATAGTGGTAACGCTCTCTTTTAGGGAGGCAATATATTTTCAGCTGGCCTTCACTACAAGCTAGCTCACAAATTTCTATGTTTTTTTGGCCTTCCACCCTCATCCGATCAACCCGTGGCTTGCTCTCTTGCCTTTTCCATTATCCTAAATTTATATTTTTGTGAATTAAAGCTTTCGAATTACACTAAGGCTCTGTTGTACTACACCTTTGTCTTAACCTTTGACCCATGTAATGTTAAAGCCCAATATCATAAAGGCTTAGCTTTCAAGCATTTGAATTCCCTAACTAAAGCTCTTGAAGACTTCGAGTCTTCTTTGAAAATTGACCCGAGCAATAAGAATGTCAAACATGAGCCCCACTCTTTAGTTAACCAATTAGTAATTAATCTTAATGGAAAGTGGGTCGCTTTACAATTTGACCCTTTGACAATAAATAAGAGAGGTAAGCATCATGTTTCTAGTCCTAAGGTTCTAGTTGAAAGTGCTTTTCTTCATGAGGCCAGCGACTATTCTTGCAGGTCAGATATGTCATCTACCGGTGATCTCGGTAGTGATCACGTCGGTTTTTTCACTATCTTCGAAGTGATGGATTGCATGACTGGAGCATGCCCGTGGTCGCCTGAAGGTAGTAATGGTACTACTCATTACTCTACTTCTGGCTACCTCAGAATATTCCTAGTTTTTATTCACCAACTGATATTACTGAGAGGCTTAGTCGTCACGCCCTATCAAACAATATATATAAATCCAACAAACAACTAGCAAGTGGTAAGTCGGAGACGATCCATGGGACAAGTAATCAAACGGTTATCAAATGCAAGTAGCTATGTCTTTGTGTCACAATTTGGGTTGAGATGTAAACTAAACTACTATAGCGAAAATGTAAACAATTGAATTAACAAGGCAAGTAAATAGAGATGTAAACAAATGAATAAATGCAGTAGGGTGTCATGGGTTCATAGGGGAATCATGGTACAATCACAATAATGAGTCAAACAAACAATTATAGTTGTGTTGGGATCGAGTTAGTTTATGTCTTACAATACCTAGGGAGGCTTAGGTCTCGCAGTCGAGTTGGTTTATAGCTAGCTTACGACACCTACAACGACTTGGTTCCCCCTATTCAACTATATGCATGGTCTAACAATCCTTGAGTTGGTTTATATCTTACAAGTCTTGTTGAAAGGATAAAGAATAATGTTAGGTTGCCAATCAAGCATTTCATCAAACATAACATGTGCATAAGTTGAAAACACAACATACAATCATTCACATGAGCTTATTAAGCATAGATCTAACCCGTGATTACTCCCCTAATCCCCTACTAACCCTAGCTAGAGAACTACTCACACATCATCATGATAAACAAGTCATAAATGGTGTCAAACATCTTAACAAGCATAAACATGATGATAGAGTAAAACAATTAAAAAAAGATTAAGTAAAAGGATTAAGTAAAAAGTAAAGGAATCATAACAACTTAAGATGAACAAAGGAAATGGAAGAATAATAGAAGAAAGCTTTGATTAATGATGAACAGTTGTCAATTCTTCAATACAAACCCAAGAATCTTCAATTACCCAACTAAATCTAAGATTGCTTGAACAATAATTAAGGAAGGTGACGAGGTGTCGCAACCTATCAAAAATAATTTACCCTAGCAACAACAAAATAATGCAGTATTTAAGGGTCGAATCCACAGAGAGGCGAGAATGCTAACTTAGTTGTT
>VHZZ01013653.1:19822-32780 GCA_009801015.1 Silene noctiflora | reverse complement strand
GTTTTAGGAAACCTTATTCAACTATGATATTCTACTCCTACTGTAATTAGGGAAATATTATACTACTCCTAACAGAGCAATGCAAACACACGCTGCACTCTTCCGTTCTCTCAAGTGACACTCACCAATGACGCTGTGTGCAGTAGTGTCGTTTGTTGTAGCCAAGTCTTTGACATCTAACACAACCTCGTCATTAGGTTATCTTCATTTGAGCCAAGCATTTTTGGATCAGAAGTCTTGTTCAGTAACTAGCTCGTTTATACCGGAACGGGGTCCACTCGCGGCCTAGATCGCCGGAATTTGCAACCCAAAACGGTGTTGCAGGCGAACTTAAGCCAGCTTGTGATGGAGTGATACGGAGCCATGCAGGAAACTAAGAAAAGAGGAACGAGTTCATAGGTCTTTGAGATAGAAGCTGAGGAATAGAGGGTGGGAGCTTGGAAGCCATTGATAAACTCGTGAAGAGAAGATGAAGAACACTGTTTGTTTATTTTGCTTTAGTTTTGGAGTTGTGGGATGGTGGAGTACGGGGTGTGACTTGTGAGTCTGCTTTTGGGATTTAACTTTTTAATACTCCGCATATTTTTAAAAACGATGGCATCTAGAAAATGAACTCCGTTTACTATCAAACTGTACTCTTCTCGAACCCAGTTCACTCTAGGTAGAGTTTATGAACTCGAACCCGTTCTGCGGACCGGACCGGACCGAACCCTAAACCATGTAATCTTGGTCTTGTTAAGTGAAGGTCATCTAAAAGGCACGCCTAAAATGCACCGAGGCGTTTTGGCTAGTACCCTCATCCAAGGTTCGCTTTTTAAACTAAGCTCTATATACTGCTCATTCTCCCTAATATACGACCCTCCATATCACTCTTAACAATGAAGTCCCTGCGGAAAATTTATTATTGTTTTGGGCTAAAACCTCCCGGGTCGGGTCGACAATGGTATCGCAGGGTCCGAGCATCACAGGATTTCACTACCCACCCTTCAAAAGTTATTCCAGCAATAAAAGAGCTTGAGCAGATAAGCAGAAGATAAACAGACAGAAACAAAAGACAAATCATGAAGCCAACATATCTACCCACACAAACACAGTCAATTATACAAACAGCAGCAAGCCAGCAAGGGCAGATGATGACATTCTCCTCACAAACTGATCACTGAAACAGAAAGTTCCAAAACTGTACCTTGCTGTTGAGCTCTATTATTGTACTCTTCAGAATAGTATCTCCAACAACTAGCCTCAGGTTCTTCACAAAATCCACTCGACTGATCACCTTGTTCTGACATGACAAAACACAAGGGCAATACACAGGAACATTAGGAACAGCATAACTAAGGAATCCAATCATGAAGGGCAGAGAACGATGCGCACCGTAAATTGTTTATAACTTGCAAGCACCACCTTCATGTCACTGGAAGGAACTTGCTTGGAAATAGCAGCAAACAGCATTGGGAAAGGCATCCAAGGGGATGTTGGAACTCTCATGGTAGTTGAATTCAAACTAGTTGTCCTTTCCTTGCGTTCATCACATGTTACATTTGATTGATGATCACTTGCCTGACCAAGAAAAGGAATGAAAATTCAAAAAAAGAAAAAAAAAAAAAAAAACTAATTCTTTTTGCAGACTATCTTAAATTTATAGAAACAATCAATACATAGACATCAGGAACCAAATAAGGTCACAGATCTCTTCTTCAAGAAACCAGTTAATTGACTGCAATTTGTTGGAATCATGCTAACATGAACTACAGACCTGGTTCATGGTGCTACTAGGGGTACAGGTAACAAGAGCATCAGACATGCAGAAGCAATACTTCAAAGGAATTCAAGCAGTACTTAACCAAGAATTTAAGCCATGTAGAACATGGCAAATGCCAGAGGAGAAACTTAAAATGTACCATGTCCAGCACTACTAATTGTAAGCATCTCTCAGCCAGTAATGTATGTCATATGCTAAAATGCCCAAACAGAACAAGCAGATCAGCGATGATCTTTCAACAATGCCCAAATGAAACACAAATTGCAACTAAAGGCAACTTCTGAATCAACAATTTTCATTCTAATTCATTCAAGAAATTATAGTGCAATTGTCGAATTGTTAGTCACAATTTCCAATTAAAACCAGAGTATTGCCCAAGTCTTGGAATGATTCATAAAAGTTAAAACATCATCAGAGACTTAGTCCCAAAATGATTTGAGATCAGCTAACATGAATCAAATTTACAGCCCAAGGAATCCAATAGGCTAGATAATATAGAAAGATTTTAAGTAAAAAAAATTGAAAAATCTTAACAGTACACAAATAGTATAATAAAAAAAATCAAAATAATGATGGTGTAATTAAATAATAAGAAAACCAAATTTTAAAAATAGAAGTACCAAATAAAAATAAAAACGAGAAATGAAGGAGTAGAATAGAAGTAAATATAATACTTAAAACATGCAAGAATCAAACTCTATCGTTCACCTCACCCATATCATTTCTCTCTATGGTGTTCTCTAACTTTTCTCCATCGCCATATCTTCTTCATCCCAAGAGACAGCATATCATTCACAATCACCTTTATTCAGGTTTTCTTAGGTCTTCCTCTAACCCTCACAATCTATTATGTTCCCCAATTTCGAGCCTCCTAACCGGGACATTAGTCAGTCTTTGTCTGAAATGCCCAAACCATCTTAATACGTTAGCTATCATCTTATCCTTTATCGGGCAACTCTCACCTTATTTCTAAGACAATCCTTCTTTGTATGGCCACACATCCATGATCCATCGTAGCATACGAATTTCTGCCACTCTCATCTTTTGAACGTGACGTGACAGTGTTTCACGGTCAAACACCCGGAGCCATATAACGTGCAGGTCTGATTGTCACGCGATACAATTTATCTTTTAACCTATGAGGCATGCCGGGATCACATAAAAAACCTCTGTCCCTCTTTCACTTCAACCACCGCTCATCCACATTAACCACCTTGCTTTAATCCTGTAAGTCACATCCCCATTTAATTCTCCATTTTTTTGCATAACAGACCCAAAATATCAATAAAACTCAGAACCTTGAATGATCTTCCTATCAAAAGCTGTAATACTCCGACTCTCCGACACGGTGTCGTGTCTGACGCGTGTCAGGGTGTCGGGCACGGCTATTTTGGGTGAACTTTCCTATTTTGTGGTCTAAATTTAAGTGTCGAAGTGTCGTGTCGTGTTGGACACCGACACGTGTCTGTCACGCGACACGGCAGTTGAGTGAAGTGTCGGAGTAACATAGATCAAAAGTGATTGCCCCGCTTCTCTAAACCTACATTCCAAATATTCGGTTTTACTTCGGATCCAAACCACTTCCAAAGTATTCCTCCATAGTTTTAATTTCCTTTCCACTCGTTCTTTCGTGTCATCAATTAACACAATATCATGTGCAAACATCATACACCAAGTCCATTGTGAACTCCAAAGATACAAAGATAAACTTCACACAGAATTCAAGGCGATAAATTCTAACCATAGCTAATGTTGCAAAAATCATATTAGTGAGAAACCGCATAGATATCCACTAAGCAGGCAAGTTGTACCCCTCAGTTCGAAAACACTTCCACACAATTCTTTGAATCCCCAAATACACCTCAGTCTTCAGTGTGGTATGAAAATTCATACAAGTATCCTTCAATGTGGTTATTACTGAAGCACTATTTTTCATATCATTGCTTCTACATGTAGACTATAGTTGGTTCTTGTATGGTCTGGAATCAAGTGCTTCATTTTCATCAATACTAAACTTTTATTCACTTTACAGATAAGATAACTCATGACCAGCCAATTAGTGAACCCAACGTGACCCTACCAGACCCCTTTTTTTGAAGGTAAAGACCTGTAAATCTTTACATATATTTTGTGAGAACTATGACAACTATCCAACCATACATATGAGACTAATATGAAAAGAAATAAATATTTGTTGTATTTTAAGTTGAGATTAAAAAGAAATAATTTATATGATTAAAATATTGCTTGCAAACAAATTAACGCAATGCAAGAAATTAATTTAAGACATGTTAATCAAGAATATAAATAAATACTATCAATATTCTATAATTTCAGATATAAATTAGTAATACAATATTTAATGAATATCTTAATGGTAAGTAGTAATTAATTTGATTACATAACTACTACAAATATTTTTAGATGAGACTAATATTAATAGAGTATCATCTTTTATTAGAATATTGCAAATAAAAAGGCGTTACAAATGAACTAAACCCATATTCGACCGGACATGTTTTCTGAATTTATGTTTTCTGAATTTATGACCCAAGCCTAGGACCCAAAAAGGCTAATATGGTATTAAATCAAGGCTAGAACACTAAAACCTAACTATGTTGTAAAAAAAAAATTGAAATTCACCTCATGTTAAGGCAATATTTGCTGAAAATAGCAAGATTACAATATCACGACCATGACCAAAACCACAAATTACTAATATGCATGGTATCACTCACCCTCTTCGTGTCCATTGATTTATGTTCCCTGTCACTAAGGGGAAAAATTGACGAATTTCAAACACATTATTCTCATGCCGACTTGTATATGGGGAGTCACCCACTTTGTCGCTTCTTCGTATATGCAAACTGTGGTATTATTTGAAGGCTAGAACACCAAAACCCAACTATTGTTTTAAATTCACCTCATGTTTAGGCAATATTTGCTGAAAAAAACGAGATTACAAATCGTGACCATGACCCAAACCACAAATTACTAGTATGCATGGGTATCACTCACACCCACCCTCCTGGTGTCCTTTAATTTATACTCCCACCCCACCACACCAAAGGTAACATGTGTTTGGGCACAAGTTTAAATGAAAAGTGGAAAAGTTAAAGGGCAATTCTGTAATCTAAGAAGGTCCACTTGCAAATGAAGTAAAAATCATAATGGCCTAGGGTGTAGATAAGGAGGGTGTATGAGGAGTCTTTGGTAAAAAATTTAACCAAAAAGGAATGGGTGGTTTAGTTTGGATGGACCAAATTAAGGTAAGTGTTACCTTTGGTGTGGATGGGAGGGAGTATTCTCTATCACTAACGGGGAAAAATAGACACATTTCAAACACAATATTCCCAGGGTGGCAACTATTTCCCATACCTGGCTGAAAAAATTGAAGTGTTGAATTGTGACATTAAAAGTAACGGGTAATAATCATCACTTTCAAACACATTATTCCCAGGACCATTTACCATATAGGAACCTGATACAAGGTTAGGATCCCGGAAGGTAACAGAACCTTACAAAATAAGAGGGCGCAGAAAACCTGGAGACCAAGACCTGGCTGAAAACTAATTAAAGTGTTGAATTATGATATTAAAATTAACTGTAAAATCAATCAGTTTCAAACATACTATTCCCAGGATGCAACCATTTACCAAATAGGGACCTCATACAAGGTTAGGATCCTGGAAGGTAAAGAACCTTACAAAATAAGAGGGTGGAGAAACCCTGGAGACCAAGACCTCAAAGGAATGCCAGTTTTGAACGAGCCATACAGATCACAAAGGTGTATGAATTGTAATCGCGTCAGGCAGAACTTAAACTATCGTACATCCAAATTGTCGTCCATGCACAAAGGAGAAGTTCTAAGTGTATCAAGCCTAAACTAGCAATAAATCTGACGATAAACAATTCTTCGTAGTCTTAGGTCAATTAATGTCTACACAACTAAAACACTGACAATTTTAGAACCCACACATCACACTCAAAAAGCCATAGGTCAAGACAGCTAATGAAACATCTTTTAGAAAAAGAGATACATAATGTATGCATCAACGTGCAACTATGTGCAAGGAAAGCAGAGGAACTGGTCAAAATGCAGATATTTCAGAGAACTTACCACGTCAATGGCAACCCCTGCTTTAGTTGTATTAATGGGGTTTCCATGAACCGCCTTAGCTCTTGAAGTTTCATGCTTGTCGTCATACTTAACAGAGCCTGCATTAGATAGTAAAGCTAGTACTCAAGCAAAAGTAATAAAATACAGGACATAAAAAATGATGAGAAAAAATTACAAGAAAGGAGCAGCGAGAAAGTGAAACTGTCACTGTGCCTCCAGGAAATATCAATCAATAACCAGCACCACTGATTTTCCAGTTCAACTCGCTAAAACCGTTTAGCACATATGGCAAAGCCTTGCAAGAGCTAACAATTAGCGTACCTTTTGCCCCAGAAATAAAATAACAATATGAAACAGCTAATCATGCATCGAGAAAGCGGTAGATATTGCCATATAAGCACCAAGAAATGAAAAAGGAACTTGTGTTAAGGAATAGAAAGGCGTAAAAAAGTCACCTTCACTGTTTGGAACCTTGAAACTAACAACATACTCAGGACATATGTGTGTACTGATGTTCATGCTCCACACCACATATTGTCGTGGATTTTGAAGATCATCAACTCCACTGTCAAAATTCTCGCTACTAGGGTGGAATTGCTTGGATCCAGCATGAACCATCTCCATATTACCCATAATTACACGACAAAGAACCATATACCGCACTCCGTTTTCGTCAACATCACAATAGTTTGCACTGTAAAGCAACAGGTTACTCTCATATTTTGTACAAATATTGCTGGAGAGAATGCATGCATGTACTTTTGAGGAAGGGGGTGAAGATGTGTGAAGTATTCAAACAGTACAAGATACATGTAAATATAAAATGATTCTAACAGACACAAGGATAACACAGCAGCCAAGACGAGATATTTATTTCGTGCCATGGATAATGAAAAGCTTTAAACACTAAAGGTGCATAGGCTCAATAATTTGCTGAATAAATGAACCAACATCTCTTTGGAAAAGAAAAAAATCTAGGGAAGAAAGTAATTATGTTGCTCTCATATTCTGTACAAACCCTTCCTAAAGGGAACAAGATCTTGATGAAAAAGGAAATGTGGACTTTTAAGATAACAGCAGCTATAAAGAAACTTTGACAGTGCATATTACATCTCTGTTTGAGGGATGATCTGAGAATTGTCCAAAGCGGCCTGATCTCGGTCATTATGCTATAGTGGCACTCCTCCAAATGCTGTCAAAGTAACCTTATTGGTTACGAGGAGTCGCTGTGGCCGAGATTTTAAACCTTGAGAGTATGAGTGTATGACAGCTGGAAAGAAATTAAGCGCATACCAAAGAAATTAAGCGCACACAAACAGGTCTATTTAGAAGTTATGGACCATCATTGTAGACAGAATCAATATACTACTTCTATATCCAAGAGAGGAATTTCCCACCTCTGAAATAGAGTTCAGTGACTCAAGACACCAGAACGATTCTCTCATAAAATCCTGACTAAGCTTCTAAGAATATTATCATCAAAATTCACCCAAATACCAAGATATTATTTGATATGGCCAATATCATTTGCGGTACATATAGTACATATCTCACAGTAAATAATTTCTTCAATGAAAAGACATGCTAAACAAGCTGATTACTTGGGAGTAAAGAGAAGTGGAGAGCAAATAAGCTCATATGCTCATATAGCAGCTCATCTCTGTATTCAACCTCAAAACATACAGAACTAATGGTGAATATTATCATTGATGAATGTCCGTGCTCACCAGTATGCTCTATTAATAATCAATGTCAGGATCAAGTCAATAAATTATACAACAGCTTGCAAATTTAATGGCTACTTCCTAGGAAAGTGTCTACAAGTGCACATCCTTCAAACAAAAAGATTATAGAACGAGATTGTATTGAACTACATAGGCAGGCAGCAATAGTCCCCAAGGTAAAAGCCTGCCCTATCAATCAGATCTATCAACAATCTTCCTCCGTGATAAATTTCTGTCTACACTGGCCAATTTGAAAACTGACATCTCCCTACCAAAGGCCTTTCTAGACAATACCAACCAAATCAATGAGTAGATAACTTCTGTTGACATTATATTCCTTAACCATGGTATCCCTGCGCTGCAAGCATCCACTATGTCATGCATGATATGCTGGAAATAGGACTCTGGAGTAACATGTGCTAACAAACCTCAGCGAGGATTCTACTTCCAACCTAAAGATCATCTCAAATGTGAAACTCTGGTTAATCATCAATCTGTTACATTTTCTTTTTTAGGACATTCAAATCAATTCACTACTTGTCCATTTTGGGTAAAAAGTACCACGTAAAATACTCCCGGTGTGGAACCCACTCTCTTCTTACATATTTTCCATCTCCAAAGGCCTTGGCCAAAAAGAAATGTAGTCAATCCAGGTAATCAAGGGAGTATTTAGAAGGGTAATATAAATTGCTCTGACACTCTCAAGCTAGAAATCATTCTAAGAGATCATCCACGACCTCTGGAAACTTAACTTCCTCGAAATATAGTACACTCTTTCACCCAGATCATTCGTCTAAATGCTTACACAATTTCAATTTTATTATATCTAAATCCCTCACAGGCTCACATATAGACATATTTCCAGGTCAACCGCCTCTTTAGTACCTAACAAAGGTTAATGATATCCATATACAAATGTGCGCGAGTGCAAGCACATACATCAATAGCTGAAGTATGTACGTATGTGTGTGTGGAGATGTAAGTGTCAGTACACATAGATAAATAGCATTCATGTGTAAAAATAATATGAAAAAAAAAAAAAAAAAAAAAAAAAAAGTGCAACCTGGTGTCAGCACAGCTTGCAGCTGAGAGATGGACACCAATTCCATAAGCGGACTTAATTTGTTGAAGTCCAAAATGCCCAAGCCCATATGCCATTATAGAAGAAGATGCGTCTTTTGTAGATGAAAGCCATGCGTAACGAACATTAGCATCACCACGGAACTTCCTTGTAATCTCAACCTGCTTCAGAAAAAGCTCTAACCGACTCTGACACGCAGAACCAGTATTTGAACCTATTGCTACCGTATTTACAACATCAGCCATGCTCATGCCAGCTAGAAACATATCTGCCACAGTGTCAGCATCCAAATTCAAGTCTGATTTTTCAATATCGGTATCCGTTTTTGAATCTGCAATTTGATCATCCTTAACATTGTCATTTATCCGCACATCAGACACTTTATCACAACTATCTTCCACCTCTGCAATTTGTCCAACTTTAATTCGTTTTACAACAGGGCTAGTTTCACCACAATATTCCACAACCTTGGTGTCATCAACACCATTAACATTTATTTCAATTTGCAGTTCAATTTCTTGAGCACCCTGTTGCACTGAGAGAGATGACAGTTCTTTCTGTTTCTTAGAGTGAAAACATCCATACTGCTCATCAGCATCAGTGTAAAGTTCAGGAAAGAAACAGCCCCCATCTTCATCAATCCATGCCATGGGAAGCTCCAAAGCAGTTAAAAAGTTGAACTGGACCATACGCACAAAATCAAATACGAGATGATGACCACTGAAATTCACTTCAATAGTTGCTTTTTTAAGCTCAAACTCTTTCCGAACCAGGGTAATGACTTCCACATCATGATCTACCCATCCCCCGTTCAGGTAAAACATCAAACGTTTCGGTGTCCCACTTTTCATGTAATTCCTATAATATCTTGATACAGACCTATGACGAGTAAGGTTGCAACTTCTGCACCTAGCTTTGCACACATCAGGTTTCTTACGTTTGCCAAGCCTCACTAAAGATGATTTTGGAGTTGAGTGGCGTGAGACAGCGTTGCGAGAGGCTCCGGACAAGTAAGTAGCAAATCTAGCTGATTTATTCCTCTTCAAATCAACAAAAACGCTGCGACGACTATCCAACACCTTTGCGAAATTCGATTCCATTGGTACCTAGTATATCAATCCCTATAAACAGATCTAAAGCCAAATGTTCACCTCCAGCAAAGCCACACAACTTTAGTCCCTTATGTACAGATTAGGAGTGTGACACGGGTGCCATAATATACATATTTTCAATCCTGTCAGCCAAAATTTTGCATATTAATTTTGATTGTCAACCTTAGAAAAGCACAAAGGAATTCAGAGCACATGAGAATGTTCACACTACAAAAATCAAACATTAACCATCTGTATATCAAACAGACCAAAATTAGATTACAGAAAATACATGTCCAAGCAGAACATGACTAGAGCTACCTGACCACAACTAACATTCTTTCCTCAGAGCTATAAAAGAAATAATTGAAAAATTAAGTACCTGCAAAAACACAGAACAATCACATTAAACTCAATGTTACACCCCCATTTATTCAAGAGCCTTTACCAAAACATTATCAGATAAATAAGACTGTTACCATCTCGGTTGCCTGAGGTAGTAAGTAAAAAAGACAAACAATACAAAGGTACTTTAAGCTAGTGAGGAACCAGATTTTAAAAATCCTCACTTCAAATTGAAAGGAAAGTACGGAAGATAAACAAATATGAGACTATCTGGATCTACAAAAACTGAATTTGGACACGTGCAAGTGAACTACTTCACAAAACTAGAGGTAGTCGTCTTCTTTTGATGCAGTGGAAAAGTGAGAAAGAGTTGTGCCCTGAAAGTGTGAGGGGTAGAACTATTCTTCTCCACAATTTTTTTTAAAAAATGCAGACTGTTGTATGCAGCCCTAATCCCATGTTAACGAGGCTATATACGAATGAGTAATGACTTGATCACTAATTGTGTCAAGAATGTATAACTACTACTTTATCAACTTGACACACAATTAAGAAAAGAAAATTCACCAAGCTAACAATTACTTAAAGTAGTCCAGTTGTAATCTTACAAAATGCCGAAAAGAAAGTTTCAATCAGCAGGCGATCCTGTAAACTTCTTATAGTCTCATTGTAATCCCTGGGATACTTACACACTTACTGGTAAGTTTGCTAATCAGCTCATACAGTTACTCCACAATACCTGCCAACTGCGTACAATTAAGCTCAAGACTCAGGAGAAGCGCCCGGACCACAGAAACGTTCAAAAAAATCAATTATTACTATAAACAATACATGTAACATTGATTGATAAATGAAATAAATTCCAAAATTATAAACAAACAATCATTATTAAGGGGCTGTTTGGTTCAATAGTTTGGAACGGAATGGATTAGAATATGATGCCGTAAAAGTATGGGTTCTATATCCATTCCGTCTAAAAATCGTTTGGTTGATTCTAAGTCAATAAGAGAAGGGAATAAAGTTTGAAACGAATGGGGAGAGCTGGGTTTCGATTCCAAGGGGTTGGGGAGGAGTTTGAATCCATTGGGGTATCTAACTCCATTCCAAAATCCCTCAACCAAACATTTCGGGGGACTCAACCAAACACCCCCTAAGTTTTTATGATTTCAGGTTCATAAAGCCATACCTTAGTTTTACAAGGTGAGTGTGCACCAAGGCTGCCTGCCTCATTCTAGACGATTTTTTTTAAAACAATTTGTATTTTCAACATAAAATCTTATGCAACAAAGTCATTTTCTAGATTTTAAAGAGAGCTAATGTGCAAGATAGTAATGAGTAGAGAGAAGGGGCGAAAATGCATATTAAACGAAATACATGAAATCTGGTAGTCTGGATCACTTGATGTGCTTCATTATGTGTACACCACCAATCATTTTTGTTAATGATTTGTTACTACATTGAGACTATTGCCATCCAAAGACCCCTTTGTTGTATTTGTAGACAAAAAGACTAGCTTTACGGTGTTCTGTGTACATCTAAAATAACTAGAGTTGGCGTTCTAAATAAATTTCCATCCAGTTAGGTATGCCATCAAAACAAGAGTATTGTAGATTTTTATATCAGACTCCGAGTGAAGAAAGAATTTATCAATTCAAAATACTTAAAAAGTTGCAAATAAGGCGCTCTATGGGTGCTTCACTGAGGCTTGAGCTTAAGCGTGTCAGGCATGTGCTTTTTAAAACTAAGCAATAAACCTTATGTGGCCAGGGAACTTTTCCCGCGAAAGTTGGCTGCAAATTAAATCGTCATCCACCTCATCAAAAAAATCATAACTTGGCAACAGGTTATGCAAGATTTTCTTGTGAATGACCACCTCATCGACCAAGTTGACTATAATGTAACATATCAAACAAATTTGGAACAGTTGTACACACCAACTGAATACCTTTGGTTCCATATGCAATATAGCAGAAAGCATAAAAAAGTTGACAACTTTTGACAGAAAATTCGATTAAAACATAAGCGAATATTCTATTTTGCCTTATAGGAAGGAAACAATGGAAAACACATCCCTCCCTTTCCTTTCCCTCTAAAACCCCCTATCCAAACCCACTATTAGCTTCGCAAAAGCGAGTTTCCTAACACCCAGCCCTAATTGTAGCACAAACAACAACTTGAAACACAGTGAGAGAAAATATCTTCCACAAGCAATAAGTAAACAACTGAATTCAAAATAAAATAAAATAAAATAAAAACATGCAAACATAACAGTAATATTAACACTTGATATCTCAACAATTTACATACCTCAAAAACAAAATCATCAACAAGTCAACAACACAAATGTAATAGAAGCGAAATTAGGTGAAGCGAAGAAGTGATTGAATAAGATACATGATAAAAATACAAGTAATTAATTAATTGATGAAAAAGTGGAATAAAATAAAGAAATACCTAGATCGAAGAAGGTGAGAGTAAAAGTAAGGGAGAGAGAGAGGATAGAGAGAGAAGGGGCCTTTATAAACGGCTAATTAAGTCGGCGTTGGGGAAAATATAAAAGTAAAGATAAAGGGGTGGTTTACTTGGACGAAACGCAATATTTTTTTTTTCACGAGGAACCCGTTGACTGCTACTGTCGGTGCGCACTGAGTAAACCCTCCATGTAATGATGTGTTTGCGCCTTTTGTGGGCTTTTTAGGTCGGTTTACCGTTTATATATACTGTAATACTACGATTTTCTCTGCCTTTGGTGACTCGACCGAGTATGACTTACTCTGTCGAGTAAGTCTGTGTCTTTTTAAGTCAGAGTCTGGAAGTGGGGTACTCGATCGAGTA
>VHZZ01013652.1:7467-17822 GCA_009801015.1 Silene noctiflora | reverse complement strand
ATATTTACGTGTAATTGTGAATTACTAGGTAAATTTATTATACGTAATTATTTGATAAACGTATAATTATAGCTGCATAGAGGTAATGGCGCCAATACTTCAAAACGAACACTATTGCTCCTAATTCCATGTCGTAAGTTGGGTAATTCTCCTCATACGGTTTTAGCTTCTTGGAGGAATACGCTATCACCTTCCCATTCTGCATAATTACATAACCCAGTCCATTCTTCGACGCGTCAGTTTATATTTCAAAATTTTCACTTCCTTCAGGTAAGGCTAAGATAGGAGCTGTAGTCAGATGCTCCTTTAAAGTTTGGAATGCCTCCTCACAACTCTCATCCTAGTTAAACATGTTCTCCTTCCTCATCAACGTCTTCATGGGCTTAGCTATTTTCGAGAAATCCTTTACAAACCTTTTGTATCTAGTAGCCAACCAACCGCCAATAACTTCGAATATCCCCTACATTCTTTGGACTCTCCCACTTGGCAACACCTGAAATCTTACTCGGGTCCGCAGATACTCCTTTCTAAATACCACATGTCTTAGAAAGGCTACTTACTCTAACCAAAACTCACACTTACTCAACTTGGCATAAAGATTATTCTCCCTCAACGTCTGCAATATGATCCATAGATGTTTCTCATGCTCCTCCTGATCCTTACAGTACACCAGGATATCATCGATAAGGAAAACCTCGAACTAATCCAAGTAGGGACTAAGAGCACGGTTTTTTAAGTCCATGAAGACTGCTGGTGCATTTGTCAATCCAAATGGCATAACAACAAACTCGTAGTGTCCATATCTAGTCCTAAATGAAGTCTTCAGGATATATTCCTCCTAAATGCTTAATTGATGGTATCCCGACCTCAAATCAATCTTAGAGAATACTCCAGCACCACTCAACTAATAAAAAAAATCATCAATCTGAGGTAAAGGATAACGATTCTTTACAGTCACATTATTTAACTCCCTATAATCAATGCACAGTCTTATACTCCCGTCCTTCTTCTTTACAAACAAGACAGGAGCAATCCATGGTGACACGCTGGGTCTCACTGATGAGTGCTTATTTTGGTCACTTTTCTTCCTTCATTTCTTTACATATTAATTCATTTCACACGGATTCACGTGCCCTTATTTGCATTTTGCCTCCAAATTTATCGTACTATGATTGCTCGTCTTATTCTGTAGGACTCAAGACGGAAGTGACAAAATAAGAGCAAAGGAGCCGGTTTTTAGACTTAGAAGAGAAGAAGAAGAAAAGAAGCTGAAGAACGGCCCCCAGCCGGTCAGCCACCAGCAGCCGGCCAGCCGGCTGGGAGTGCAGGGATATTGAAAACTTGAAGTTTTGACGTGGAAGTTACAGAAACTTCCCAGCTGATCATCACACCGGCAGCTGGTTGATCGGTCGTTCATACCTGACGATGTGTTTTCCTCCAAGACATACACAAGATGCCCAGCCGGTAGGCCAACTGGCAGTCGACCTACTGACCATGCACACAAGATGACTTTCAAAACTACACAGACTTACAGAAGACTCCCAGCCGGCACGGCTACCGGCGGTCGGTCAACCGGTCGGGACTACCTGAAGACGTTTTGAAGTCCAATTGTATTTTTGACCCACTTTTGTAACAAACTATAAATACGCCTTTGTTAATCATTTTATATATTCCATCTAAGAGACAAAACCCAAGAAAATACTAGAATTAATCAAGTTGTAATCAAGCTTTAGTCTTTCCATAATTCTACCTTAATTATTTCTTTGTTAGGCAAGATCTAGTGTAGTTGTTCTCTATTTCCCATTTCATTGAAGACTTTGTAGAAGGGTTGAAGATTTTGCTTGGTTTAAATATTAAAGTTGCAAATTTTCTCCTTCAGTTGGTACAATTACTTCTTCCTTTCTTTGTTTTATGCATTTAATCTCTTCATTAATCATTTCTCTACTTAGTTTTTTCATTATGTTTACTCTAGTTTGTTTTGTCTACACTTCCACCATTTTTGTTGTTTTCATTTCTAGTATGAGTGAGTAGTTCCTTACTAGGATGTAGGGGGATCCTATGTAGTGCTTAGGAGATGGTATTGGCATGGATTAACAAAAATTCTTGAGTTGTTCTCTTTACAAATTGCCTTGCACTATAAGTGTTTGAGGAAATGCTTAAATGAGTAACTCGAGTCCTTTCTTCTATTTATCTACATGTTGGGTGAGTAACTTGATTAGTACTGGGATTTTGATGACAATTTGTGGGCTAGGGTTAATTGAATGAGTAAGTTGATTAATCTTAAACTAGAGGTTAGATTCACACCGAGAGGTTATGTCTTTCCTTTGCTATCAACTCTAGATAATTATTAGTCCATGCCTAATTTTCGTCTCTAACTACATAGGTAAACTCAAACATCCTAATTCTCTTAATCATTGTTTTAGACCATCCTTAGTTACTGCTCCGTTTTTACTTGTTTTAGTCTATATTCTAGTAATTAGTTTAAAATCAATCCACTTTCTTTGTTCAAGTTAAACTAGAGCATAAACAACCATTCTTAGTGCCAAAATTCCGTCCTTTGGGTTCGACCCTTGCAAGCTACAAAGTGAAATCATACACTTGCGAGACTATACAAATTTTAAAGTTCCCAAGTTTTTGGCGCCGTTGCCGGGGACGACAATATTGGATAGGATTAGTTGTTTACATCTAGGCTTAATTCCTTTACTTGTTGTTTGTTTTTCTCCCTTTGTCCTAGTTCAATCTTGCATTAGGACCTTTTGATCTTCTCTTTTTAGTGCATGAATTCAATACGTATTGGACCTCTTTTCCCGCTTGATCGCGACATCGAGAAGACTTTCCGAGCAAGAAGAAGATTGGCATTATCGGCATTGCGAGGGTCTCCACCTTTACTTAACCAACCCCCCATCTCCCACAATAGATTCCCTAGAAATAAACCCCTCCACCTCCACCATAAACCCACAAATTCCAACCATTGAGATACTATTTCACCAACCAAATCATTCCCCTCCCATCTCACCAAATTACATGCCACCTAAATCACTGAGAGACAACCCAATAAAGAACAACATACAAGCCGAAGAAATGGGTGACCATCCGATGGGCTATTACAACTGGCCGGACCCTAACCAGTCTTGCTCGACCATTAATTACGGGGCTCTTGGTCCTAATAACTTTGAATTGAGTCACCATGTCATCACTTACATTCAACAAGATACTTTCCATGGGATGAAAAATGAGGATGCTCACCAACATCTCACCTCTTTCAAAGAGTAGGCGGGTACTATTAAGAACAATGGTGTGACCGAAGACCAAATGCTACTTATGCCCTTTCCATTGACATTGAAAGACAATGCCAAGAGGTGGCTAAACTCTCATGACCTGGGTACTTTCACTACTTGGGATGCTTTGTCTAATGCATTTATCAACAAGTTCTACCCACCTTCCAAGACCGTGAGGATAAGGCATGAGATACAAACATTCAAACAAAAACCCATGGAATCGTTGAGTGAAGCTTGGGAGCGTTTATGGGACCTCCTTGTATCTTGCCCCCATCATGGTATTCCTAAGTGGATGACCACTCAAAACTTCTTTCAAACCCTTGAGCAAAGTTTTAGAGACATGATAAGTGGCGGCTTCCGGTGGTATCTTTGATAAGATGAACAATGCCAAGATTACGGAGATGATTCAAAACATTTCCGAAATGGAGAGTAGCTACTCAAGGGATAATGATTATAGAGGTTAAGGGTCCTCAAGGATGGAATCGGAATAAAAGACCAAATTGAATTCTTTGACCAAGGAATTTGAGGAGTTCAAATTGGAGAAGAAACATGGTAAGGGGAAACGGTCTCATGAGGGGGGGTCTAGAAATTCAAGAGTGTATTACGTCCAAGAACCGAAGTCCTTTTCCCCAAGAAATCACCCACCTCAAATGCATTGTGAATATTGTGGGAGAGTGGGTCATACCATTGAATATTGCTCATCTATACCACAAGATGAGCAATACCTACAAGAATGTCATGCTTTGCAAGGCCAAGGTGGGCCAAGAAACTACACTTTCCAACGCCAAGAGACATTTTACCAGGCGTTTCCAAACCAAGATTCAAAACTTTCATATGAGGGCCAACCTATGGACCCTCATTACCAACAACATCAATATATGCCACCATCCAAGCCAGACCGCTCTAGACAATACAACCAAGGCCAAGGCCAAGGTTCAAACATTAGGGGTCAATAACACCAAGACAATCAAAGCTACATTCCACCTCACAATAGAAACCAACAACCATACCATCAACAACCATACCATCAACCACAATACCAACAACAACCATACAATGAACCATCTAGTTCCAACTCTTCCATTGAAAAAATGGTAAGGGAGATGGAGGCAAGGGCCGAAAAAAGGAAAGCTCAAGCAGAGGAACATACAATCTTGAAAACCGAGCTCACCAATGTCCAAGCACACCCAAGGGAATTCGATTCTTAATGGCCAACCCAAATCCCCCCTCTTCACAAAGAGGTCCTAACTCATTGCCTCCTCAAGGTTCCAATCCTAGAGATGGACCACCTCCACATCAACAAGCTCGTGGGGTAGCCTTGAGAAATGGTAAAGAGTTGGAGGACCCATATAAGGATTATGACTATTATTCCAAAAGGAAGAGAGGCAAAGCTAGTGGAGAATATGAGAGCCCACCCACTTCACCCTCAAGTAGGTGTGAAACCACCAAAAAGGGGAAAGTAAATGGGCCGACTCAAGACGATGAGAACTTTGTGTTGGAGCAAGTTTAAGTTGATGACCCAAAACACAACAAAGGCAAAGAAAAGGCACCACAAGACTTGGAGACACCAAGTGACACAACCACACCACCTAAGGCATACAAACCACAATTGCCTTTCCCTCATAGGGCCAAGGGGATGAATGAATAGAAAAAGTTTGCCAAATTCTTGGATATGCTTAAGAAACTTGAAGTTTCACTACCTCTCACTGAGGTGGTTACACAAATGCCAATCTACACCAAGTTCCTTAAGGATGCGTTAACCAAGAAGAGGGATATTGATGACGACACTTTGCTTCTAATTATAGGCTAATGTAGTGCCGTGTTACTTAACCGCATGCCCGAAAAATTATAAGACCCGGGTAGTTTTTCTATCCCTTGCATCGTTGGTCATGTGAGTGTGGAAAGAGCCTTGTGTGACCTTGGTGCTACTGTTAGCATCCTTCCACTTCCTATTACTAGGAAACTTGGTTTTCAAGATATGGTGCCAACATCTATGAAATTACAACTTGCCGATAGATAGGTACAATATCCAATGGGTGTAATTGAAGATGTCCCGATTAAGGTGGTAAGTTTTTATATTCCGGCGGATTTTGTTGTACTCGACATTCCGGAAGACCAAAAAACTCCCATCTTCATTGGGAGGCCTTTCTTGGCAACCGCAGATGTCAACATAAGTGTAAGAAAGGGGCATACTCACGTTCACCGTGGAAGTTAATGTGGTAGAATTCTCTATGGTCGGGGTAATGTCTCAACCAATGTTTGAGTGTTTTTATGTGGTGGATACTCTGGAATAGGTGATACATTATACAAAGGTTAAATGCCAAAGAGGGAAACAAGATGAGGCACTTGAAGCTCCACCAACAAGTTTGCTTGAATATGAGAGTAAGAACTCTCCAAAGGTAGATCTCAAACCTTTACCCTCTTCCCTTGAATATTATTTTCTTGATAATGATATGGCTTACCCCGTGATTATCAATGCCAACCTAACGCTGCAACAAAAGGAAAAACTCATGATTGTCCTTAAAGAGAAACAAAAGGCAATTGGGTATAGCATTGACGATCTTACGGGTATCGATCCTAGAGTGTGCATGCACCGCATAACACTAGAGGATGGACACACCCCCTCCGCTCAACCCCAAAAAAGGTTGAACCAAAAGCACATGGAGGTGGTGCGTAAGGAAATCGATAAATTTCTTGAAACCAGAATTATTTATTCGATAGCCGGAAGTGAATGGGTTAGACCGGTTAAAATTGTCCCCAAAAAGGGTGGTATGACCGTGGTTTAGAATGAGGAAGGTGATCTCATCTCCACTCGACCGATTACAGGTTATAGAATGTGGATTGACTATCAAAAGCTTAATTCCGCTTCAATCATAGATCACTTTCCATTGCCTTTTACTGACCAAATGCTCGAGAGACTTGCAAATCATGAGTATTTTTGCTTCCTCGATGGTTATTCCGGGTTTTTACAAATACCCATTCACTAGGATGATTAAGCAAAAACTACCTTCACCCCTTATGGTGTCTTTACATATCGAAGAATGCCGTTTCGAATATGTAATGCTCCTGGGACATTTCAAAGAGCTATGATGTCTATATTTACCAAGTATCTTGCGAAGTATATGGATGTTTATATGGACGATTTTATTTTCCATGGCACCTCATTTGATGATTGTTTAGAGAACCTCTCCCAAGTGCTCCAAACTTGCATTGAGTAAAACTTGAAATTAAATTGGGAAAAATGCCATTTTATGGTGCAAGAGGGAGTGGTTCTTGGTCATGTCATTTCCAAGAAGGGGATCCAAGTGGACAAAGCAAAAGTGGAAGTGATTTAGAAACATCCCCCACCCACCAATGTCAAGGGTTTAAGGAGTTTCCTAGGACATGCCGACTTTTATCATCGTTTCATCAAAGATTTTGCAAAACTAGCCAAGCCCCTTACCTTAGTTCTTGCTAAGTACACTCCCTTTGTATTTTATGATGTTTGCCTTGAAAGTTTTAATAGGTTGAAACAAGCCCTTTCATCGGCTCCTATTGTACAACCTCCAAATTGGGACCTCCCCTTTGAATTGATGTGTGATGCAAGTGACTTTACAATAGGGGCGGTCTTGAGTCAAAGAGTTGATAAGAAGGTGCATGTTACATCCTATTTAAGTAAGACTTTGGACAACACCCAATGCCATTATACCACTAACGAGAAAGAAATGCTAACACTGGTTTATGCCTTTGATAAGTTTAGACCTTACCTCCTTTGCTCTAAGGTAATTGTCTTTACGGATCACACCGCATTAAAACATTTGATGGTGAAAAAGGAAGCCAAGCCGAGATTGATTCGTTGGGTGTTGTTACTTTAAGAATTTGATATGGTGATGAAAGACAAAGTGACTGCTGAAAATGTGGTGGCGGATCACTTGTCTAAGTTGAGGCAAGAGTCAACAGGAGACAAAGATGATGGAGTACCTATTAATGAATGGTTGCCCGATGAACTCCTTATGACAATCACCAATTCATTTCCATGGTAATCCGATATTGCCAACTATTTGAGTAGTGAGTTTATCCCGGAGGAATTCGACCACCAACAAAGAAGCAAGATCAAATATGAAGCCAAGAGGTATGTGTGGGAAGATCCTTACCTCTTTAGAAGATATAATGATGGTTTTTTTCGGAGATGTGTTACAATTGAAGAAGGCAAAGCAATCCTTCAAGCCTGCCACTTAACAATATGGTGGTCATTTGTCCACCTTTAGGACTCAAGCTCGGGTTCTTCATTGTGGATTTTATTGCCCTACTCTTTTTAAGGATGCCTATGTGTAACACCCCCATACACCAAGGTGCCTTACCAAGGCCACCATAGGCATGGAAGTGTTATCATCTCGGTTACCCGAGGAAATGTATATCAAATAGACCATAAAGAAACGTACTTTAAATAAATAGTTTAACTGATTACAAATCGATCATCCAAAACTGTCTAATAAAAGATACAACTATTCCGAAAGGTCTGACAACTAAAGATAAACAAAACTCAGAATACAGCGGAAGACTCTTCTAAGAATCATGTGATGACTCAACCCAGTTATCCCTTGCGCATCAACTCATACCTGCTCAATAACTACTCACCATCCCCGAATGGATCACCACAGCTTTCAAAACTTATAAACGGGATCAGTTACTGAATACATACAACCAAACACAAAAGGTACAACATGCACATCGTTTAACTCCATCATCACACCACATCTATGACTACACACTATAGTGTGTAGCCCTACCAGAATACCAACACAACATGTATTCCACACCCCCAGTGGGGGGCCGCAGCCGTACCCACCAATCCCCGCTCATATAATCCGAGCGTAAACCCATGTTCCTTAATGTCCACATCCCCTTCTGTGGCGGGTTCCATAAAGGGTGAATCAAGGGCGTGAAGTCACTTCCGCAAGTGACCCCACTCAACCGAGGGCGCGCCGCACAAACTATAGACATCACATCCAATAATTAAAACAACAACAATACCAATATCACCCAAATCATCAATAGATACATATCAATCAACCATAATCATCTTACAACCATGTAAACAATAACCGAGTAGAGAAACCCTACCTGAATAGCAAATCACCACAAGCAATCAACTCAGCGACTCAAAATCGCTCCTCTACGAAATCACCTACTAAAATCACATAATCATACAATTACAATCTAATATCAACAATACTCTCAATTACCCCAAAATCACCCAATTAGGGTTTAACCAAAACAAACGAATCAATATAAAAACGGTACAAAGATCTTAGCCACAAGACGACGGTCTCAACGGTATAAATAACTCTGAATTCCGACGACTCCAGCCCTTGGATTTGATAAGAACGCGAAAATGAAGGCAATGAACTTACGTTCTCTCTTGACTGATTTTAATAAAAAGGTAAACGTGAAAAAGAAGCTGACGGGAAGCTTTTTATATCATTCACGCGTTGTTAACAAAACCCGACTGAAATAACTCGCAGGTCCAACTTACTCGATCGAGTAAGTGACTTACTCGATCAAGTGCCTCTTACTTGATCAAGTGCCTTACGTACTCGATCGAGTACCCTTCTGATAGACTCTGACTCTAAATCACAAATACTTACTTGACAGAGTAAGTCCTACTCGATAGAGTGCTCAAAGACACAGAAAATCGTAGTATTACAGTCTTCCCTCCTTAAAAAGGAACATTGTCCCCAAAGTTCAACCCATACAAAAAAAAAAAAAACAAACAAACATATCACTTCTCCACGACGCAACAAAAAGCAAACATACTCATAACCATAAACCCCCAACTACAACACAAACGGACTCCAAACAACTACGAATTATACCAAGTTAACACAAAACCACACCCAAAACCTTATGCGATCATCTCCTACCCCCCTAATAGAAACATGGTTACGTCCTCGTAACCACACATACCTTATCAAAAAGAGACGGATACCGCTCCCTCAGAGCCTCTTCCGCCTCCCAATTGGCTTCCTCCACCTCATGATTATACCATAGAACCTTAAGCAGCAGTGTCTCCCCGGACCTAGTTTTCCTAACCTTGCGATCAAGAATCTGCTTTGGGACCTCAAGATAGGACAACGATTCATCCAACTCTATGTTTTCCAACTTAAGCACATGCGAAGGATCACTCACATATTTCCGCACCTACGACACATGAAACACATTATGCACCCGATCCAAGGCTGGTGGCAAGGCTAACCTATAAGCAACTGCCCCCACACGATCCAAAATCTCATAAGGTCCTATAAACTTCTGGCTCAACTTCCCCTTCTTCCTAAATCTCATCACCCCACGCATTGGAGATACTTTCAGAAGAACCTTATCCCCAACCCGAAACTCTATGTCACGGCGATGTAGGTCTACATAACTCTTTTGTCGATCTTGGGCCACTTTCATCTTTTTCCTAATCACCTTTACTTGCTTTATCATCTCCTAAACCATCTGCGGTCCTAAAACCACTGCCTCAGCACTATCATCCCAGCAAATCGGACTCCTACACCTCTTCCCATACAAAGCCTTAAACGGTGCCATCCCAATGCTTGTATGGTAGTTGTTGTTGTAAGAGAACTCAATCAGGTCCAACCTATCTTCCTAGCTACCTCCAAACTCCATCACACAAGCTCGCAACATGTCCTCTAAGGTCTTTATTGTTCTCTCTGTCTGCCCATCTGTCGCCAGATGAAATGCAGTACTCATCTTCAAGGTCGCTCCCATCAATTCCTGCAAGTCTTGCCAAAACCGAGAAATAAACCTCGCATATCTATCTGACACAATGTCCTTAGGGACTCCATATAACTTCACCACATGCTTCCGGTATCCAAGAGCCAACTGAACCTTACTCCATGTATCTTTCATCGTAATAAAGTGAGTTGACTTAGTCAAACGATCTACTATCACCCATATCATGTTATTACCCTGTTGGCTCCTCCGTAAACCCACTATAGTCTGTTGGAGTAAGTGTCCTCAACAATAGTGTGATCACAACGATGATTTAAATATCATTGTTATAATCTCAATATAAGAATACGCAAGGGATGATTC